>JAGFPH010007752.1:17083-45366 GCA_018207615.1 Philaenus spumarius | reverse complement strand
ACGCTGACTAGGGATTCCCAAATAAGATCAAGGGGAGAACTGGTACAATATAATACTTACATAGTCAATGGTATTACCTCCCATTACTATTAAAACACTTATAATCATAGTAAAATTACTCGGAAATATAATTAAAGTTTACATACATTAATGTTAGCACAAATTGTCATTAGTGTAAATGGATGGACTAAATCTGTCTGATAATAAAAGCTGATACAGTTCTGCCTAATTGGATCAAAGCGCAAGTTTGCCATCTAGTTTTTGTGATTGAAATAATTAAATTTTCCAATGCTGACTCGATACTATCAGATATAATTAATTGCCTAAATTGATTTCATATTTAGTACTTTATAAAAGGAAAGTAGATAGACGTTTTTAGCTTACATAAAATCGGAAAAAACAAAAACCTCTATGCCTTCCCTTTTTGAAAGTAGATGTCCAAAGCTCAAAATATCGTATGAAGTTATTTTTGTTAAACAAATATCTTGGGTGTTTGTATTTTCAAAGTGCTTCTGATGCTTGCTTTCTCAAAGTGACCCTGGGATTTTAACGTGTCATTTGTGATCGTGTTCTCGAAGATTTCGTGGTGTTTGTTCTATTAACGAATTGCCATAGGAAAAATAAGCTATTGCAGTGATTTTTATGGTGAGTTCTAAGGTATAGGAGTCAATGAGCACCGATCATGGTCCCCAGAACAACTTCATATAAATATATGTACTCTTGTATATATGTGTTGCTTCTATGACGACCGCATTTTACGTCAAGATTTGGTATACATGTTTTACTCACATTAATGTTCCAAGTAGCTCAGACGAGTTAGCCAAAAAATCCAATAAGAGGAAACACGTTTTTTTGACCGGAAGTAACAATGTTTTCACTTTTGTCTCTTTAAATAAATAGATATAGGAGATTATTCTGTACATTTAGTTTTTTACACAACCTTTCCCCTAAAAAATTAAATCTAATCTAATACTAATCTGTTTCATAAATCGATCAAAACGTAAAAGACCATAATAGTACCGAGTTCAAATCCACGTGGGGGGCAGCTTCAGCAAACTCGCAGTTTTTAAAATTGTTGAGAAAATCGAAAGTGATATCAGATATACAGCGACGTCTGCCAACTTAAAATTTTTCCAAACACTCAATCGATTTATCCGGTTAAAAAGGTTGCAGAAAATTAAAAATGGTACTTTGGTTTTTATTTAACTTTTATGAGATGTAGATTTTTGTATAATTATTATTAATGGTAGTGCACTTAATGGTAGACAAAAACCTACAAATATTATATAAATGCTCGAAAGGTCCTACTATTATGAACGATTTAGAGGAATTCCAAATTTATAAGCATACGAAAATAGACCCAACAATATTATTAAATGAAAAAACCTTATTCCAATCCAACAATAGATTTGACAAAATCATTCAGATGGATCCCTTCCAACTTAAGGGGGCGCTTCCCTGCCCGCCAATTGAATCTTATTCCCATAAGAGCAATGCTACAGAATAAGTCATTTTTTTCCGTTAATTCGTGGAATAAATTGAAAAATTTGGTTTCATTTTGAAGTACTGTCATATGCGGATGTTGATTGCCGAATACATTTTCAGAAACCGTTTTATTGTTTTCATAAACGTATGATATAAATAGTAAAAAATAGTAAACTTTATAAATTTTTTACTCAGTTGCAAAAAGATATATTGCAAAAATCCTTAGCAATCAACGCCCCCAATCTATTTTACTTTAAGAAAAAAAATACAGCTTTCGTTTTTTAACAAAAACAGCACAAAAATATGCTTAATAGTGAAGGTATGTTTTGGTTATTTAACATTGAAATTGGTACCCAATATCGTAGTTTTGAATGTGGAGAGCCGAGCCTTAAGCTAGGGAGCACACTGGACTGATAAGGAAAATCAGTAGCTTGCAAAAAACTATCGCGGCCACACGTACTTTCGGCTCGCGTAATTGTGAATACAATTTTAATGTCCCTATTGAGTGTTGTGTTGTGTGTTACATGTTGTTTGTGAATGTTTTCGTATAAGTGTTTCATTTTATAAACTTGACGTGCATCAACGAATGTAAAGTACTAGTGAAGTGTAGGTTTGATAATGCCTGAATAGAAAAGGCGAAACGTACTTAACCAGGAAATAAAAAATAAAAATAAAGGACTGAGAGCTGTAAGTATACAAAAAAGTAAATTTATAACAAATTTTAGCTGTGTTGTGTAGTGTTATGTGATTATCATCTGAAAAGTTCGTCTTCGATATTGACAGAGGTTTGTGTCAAAACTGGTAAGACCCAGCAGCAGTTGAGGGGAAATTAATAGGACCATTTGAAGGTTAGTAAATTATTTAACATTTTTTAGCTTTCTAGCTTTGAGAAAGTATAACAATAATTATTTATTGTTTTAGGAGTTGTTATACATTTTCACCATTTTGTAGATCATGTCAAAATTTAAATATGCTTCATTTCGTATAGGTATCTCGTCAGAAACAAAATGTACAAAATTTCCAGCTCTCTAGCTTTAAGGAAAGTATAACAATTAATATTTAATGTTTTAGGGGCTGTTACTACATCTTCAAACCCTTTGTAGATCGTGACAAAATGTAAATCTGGTTTATTTTTATAGGTACCTTGTAAGAAATAAAACGTACAAAATTTTGCAGCACTCTAGCTTTAAGGGAAGTATAATAAATAATTGTTATTGCTTTATGTTATCACATTCTCACCCCTTAGTAGCACGCTACAAAATTTAACTACGGTTTTCATTTTGTGTATATCTTGTACGAAACAAATATAAGAAATTTCCAGCTCTCTAGCTTTAAGGGAATAATTCATTTTTATAGTTTTAATTGTTTTAGGGGTTGTTATCACATTCTCACCCCTTAGCAGCACGCTACAAAATGCAACAATGGTTTACATTTTGTGTATATATTGTAAGAAACAAATGTACCAATTTCCATTTCTTTAACTTTAATTTAAGTTTAATAATAAATATTTGTTGTTTTAGGGGTTGTTTAAACCTTTAAATCAAAATGATTCTCATTCCAGTTCATGATCTAGGTGTGCCGAATTTCATACAAATCCATCCAGTACTTTTTGCGTGATTTGACAGTCAAACATCCAAACATCTAGACAACCATACAAACTTTCACATTTATAATATTAGTAGAATGAAACTTACCAACTTAATCCATTTGATTTACACTAATTTAGTTAATTTTCACGTTTTATTTAATTATTTTGTGAAAATACAATACAAACTGTCAATAAATAGAATTTATATTATTCCAGAAGTAACAATTTTGTTAGAACATCTGCACGTTTTCTAGTCATTGTTATACTGTCACATTAAACACAACAAGATACGATTTTATATCATTGTTGGTTTTTAATAAAAAATAAGTAAACTTTTGAATCAGTATACCAATTCCCAATGTTAAATGTCCTAATAACTGTACGATTAGTGCTAGAGAATCAGAGTCAATCAAATTTAATATGTTGTTCTACCTACAGTGACTAGATAGAGACAGTGTGGCCAAGTGAGGTTTTGTTTAATATTGGCCAGCAGCCATGTTTATCCTAAATTCTTATCTGTTTCTATTATATTTTTTTGCACGAAAAAACAGACTACACTTTTTAAGAAGAAACACAGTTTTTATTATTTAATTTCAATATAAATATCAAACTCTATCAATTAAATAGCATGTTTTTCCTTTTATAAAAAAAAAGAAAAAAAAAGAGGTAATTTCTCTTATAATTACAAAGAGATACAACACTATCTTTACATTATAATTCTGAGCAGATGACATTACTTTTAGGATAAACATGGCGGAGACTTTCATATGGCCACGCTGTCTCTATGAGGTTCGAATTCAGTTAGATTTTAGCAAATAAATACTCAAATTACAGCAAGTATAAAATGATTGAAGCTAAAGTTTAACGGAAGACGGTTAAACGTCACACCATTATTATTATTCAATTATGAAGTAAAACATAGTTTAAACGTAGTGACAAATGAGCATTTCGTTCTGTAAAATAGACATAATTTTAAGGGTTTTTATAAAGACTATATTCAAATAGTTAGTCTACTGTACTAATTTTCAGAAAATGTTTAATTAATTAAAAAACTGTGCAAACAGTGCTGGATTTTAAATCTAAAGATTTCCAAAATGTGTATGATTAAAGCATTGATTTATAATAATAGATATTTGTCTTTAATAATGGAATGCGATTTCATTTCTCTTTGAAGGTACATCAAGTTGTATTCATTAAAAACTTGATTGCAGACGGACGTGTTTTACTTAGAAGTAACTGAGTTGCTCTATAATAGGAACGTAAAATCTCTCACTAACTCAAGACTCTTGACAAAGGTAAATTATACATCTCTAGTAAGCAAATCATTCTTAGTTAATACCGATGTGCTCTATAAATGATGAAAGAATAATCATCCATTAATTAATTAATGGATTAATGACAAAAGAAAAATTTGCGTTTTATTTAAAATATTTATTATAAGTTTACTAGCTGGCCCGATCCGGCTTTACACGGATAGGCAAATAAAAGTTAAATGTATATTAACAAAAAATATATTATATCAATAAATATATTACACTATGCATTTCTTATGTGGATTTTTAGTAACTTTGACCCCCCCCCCAAACCTCCCCTGAAATTTATAATTTAAAAAAATCCTTTCTTAGCCAGCACCGAGGGCCCTAGAGGAAGCTACATACCAAATTTCATTCCAATCCAGTCGGTGTTTTTTTAGTAACTTTGATCCCCCCAAATCCCCCTAAAATTTAGAATTTTTTGAAAAACTTTATTAGAGAGCACCTATGGCCCTAGAGGAAGTTACATACCAAATTTCGTTCCAATCCGTTCAGTGGTTTTGGAGAAGTCGTGATTTAGTAACTTTCACACCCCCTCCCCCTTAAGATTTCGAATTTTTTAAAACCCTTTCTTATCAGCATCTACGGCCCTAGAGGAAGCTACATACCAAATTTCATTCCAATCCGTTCAGTAGTTTTAGAGAAATCGTGATTTAGTAACTTTGACCCCCGAACCCCCTCTGAAATGTCGAATTTTTTGAAAACCTTTCTTAGTGAGCACCCATGGCCCTAGAGGAAGCTAGATCCTACATACCAAATTTCGTTTCAATCCGTTCAGTAGTTTTTGAGAAATCGTGATCAGTGAGTTAGTGGATTTTTCTTTTATATATATAGGCCTACTAGCTGACCCGTACGGCGTTGCCCGTGATGGTTGGTATTTTCAGTCTTTTTAACGTAATTGTATTCTTTTTAAGTGTTTAGTCAGTGAGTGGTATTTGGCTTATATATATATTACAACGGATATTAGCCGTTGTAAGGCGGGAAGAATCGGTTTTTATATTAAATTATAAAATTCGATGTTTTCAAGGCCGGACTTCGGTGAGTGTCAATTGTTAGTCTAAAATACAAGTTAAATCAGAGCAAGGCTTATCTCCCAAGATGAACCTTGATCTAGGACACGTCAAGAAAGGAAATCTGACTTAGCCTGAAAGTAGCTGAGTTTTAGGGGAATAAAGGAATCCAGGAATTTTATGCATTTGTGATTTTCATGGTTTAATACGTAGCGCTAAACGCGTGAGTTACGGCCGTGTGAATTTCAAATCATAAAAGGTAACACTACCAAAGTAAACAGGGGTTAAAGTTAAGGGAAAAGTTCAATTTAACTCGAAACTGAAAAAGTCAGATATTTTTGGAATCTACATAAGTAGACGAAAATAAAAGGTTATATAAGAAAAAGTCGAATTATTGAAAATAAAAAAGTTAGCTTAAGTGTCAAATTTCACACACCCTAAAAAGGGAGAAATAATTAAAATCAAAGGTTTTCACTCACAAGAGTTATTAGAGAATGAATAGTTCTGTGTAAAAAAGGGAACAAAAAGTAAAATTAAATTAAGATAAAATGGTGAGAGTTTTCACGCCTTTTAAAGTAATGAAAGTTGAATTTTTGAATTTTAAATAATAATAAAGTAAAGAGATTTAGGGTTAGATTAACATTGTATCGGTAGGAAACCAGTAACTTAAATATTTTTCGCGTAGTAAATAAAAAACCCCCAAAGAACTTTTTTGCGATTGTAGGCTAAGTCCCAGAAGAGAAAAAATAAGTAAAAATGGTGAAAAGTGTTAGAACTGTACAGGTGTTAAAGTCAATCGGCGTAAACAAACAAAAAAGACATTGAACGCGAAAGACAGTCGCGGAAGTCGCGGAAAAGTGTAAACGTGCCGCGCACGCTTAAAAATCACAGTACAGACACGATTCAAAAACGTACGGATAGCCAAAAACAATCTGGAAAATGTGCAAAAAGAAAATTAAGGAAAACTTAAAAGGAAAAAAAGATACAGCGGGAAATCAAAAACAAGTAAGTTTCAATGGTCAAAGTGGAAGGGATGCAGCCGCGATTACAGAAAGGGGCGTCAACGAGCAACCGGATTAACCAGAGAAATTGGTGTTTTCCAGGAAAATGGAAGGAAAAGAAAAGAAGAAAATTATATAAAATTAACCAGGGCGAATTTAGACACATTTCAAGACCAAAAAAGTTTATACAAAAGAAAAATTGGCTTAATGAAAAAATGAGGGAAAGGGCATGTAAGAAATGACGTCACGAAGTGTATAAAGGATTGAACGCGAAAAATCCACGGGCTTACTCTCTCGGAATCGCTCACTCTCTCGGACTCGCTCTAAGACTCACTCTAGATTCAAATTGTTACGAATGTAGACTTCACGTCACTTTGCAGCAAATATTTTTTCTTCGTTAAACTTAAATAACTTTTAAATATAAACTACAAGTCAGAAGTAGTTCTTCAGGAGCAACTCTACGGCCTATCCAAATGAGTTAATGCAAAAATAACTCTATTTGGCGATACTGAGACGACATAGGCAATCCTTCAGGACATGATCTTCTAAACGGAACTTCACTTCTCACGAACCAAGGAAGAAATAGGATCAACTGTAACTCTACTAGATTCTACCAGATCTGCTCTTCAAGTACATCTGTAGCCATCATATCAACCCAACAACTTTAAATCAGAAAATCCAGGCTACCAGACACAGCATCATATCAGCTCCAGCACCAGCCCATCAACATAGCGGCATCCATCACGGAAAACCGGAGGTGAAAAACGCTGAATTAAGGTCTGTGTAAACGAGAATACGTTGTCCCCCATTTTAATTAATTGCCTGAGTAAATTCAATAAAAATATTTAAAGTACTGGTTGAGATAGGTTAGTTTCAAATTAAATTCAAATCATAAATTAAATAAATGTAAATTCGATATTCCCTAAAGTTAAATGTAAATAAATTAAATTCAAATAAATTAAAATTAAATTGATTATAAAATTAGACTGTCTGCCAAGCCTATTAGAAATTAGAATTATAGGTTTAACATTAATATTGAATAGAAATTATATGTACAAGCAGATGGTGAGAAAAGCGAGTTGTTTATGTTTAATTTTGAAAAGGTTTTGATGTTGAATTTTGAATAAATTAATTATAAATTTTTATACTGAAATACTGAGAGTAATCAATTACCTGTTTATGGTTATCCATTCATGATAATTTCCTTTATTAGAAATAGTATAATAAATGTGTTTAGCTGTAGAAGTAATCAAAGCACAAATAAGGTAAGTTATAAGGGCTGTTCCACTGTTCTCACTTCCCTGAGATCAAAAATAATCAAGAGTTCTCGTAAATTAAGTTCAGAGCTAGTAAACTTATTAATTTCTGGAAGCTATTTTAAAGTGTTAGAGTCAGTCGAAATACTTATAGAAATAGGTATCAGACACCCAGTTGCATCACCTAAGCTAAAGATAAAATTTTGGCTAAAGGCTTCCAGTAGGTGTTGTAACTTATTATACAACAAAAGAACGTCAGCACGCGATTGTTCGTTGTTTAATTGGCTCCCGAACGTGGGGCAGAACACGTCAATAGGTGTTCCGTTGTATAATATATATCTATATAGATCTTAAATGATAAAAGCACTATTGTCATAATAATAAAAGATCTGAAATTATGATTTTAGTAACTTTGATCCCCCCAAACCCCTCCTAAAATTTCGAAATTTTTCATACCCTCGATTTTTTTTTAAAACCTTTCTTAGTGAGCACCTATGGCTCTAGAGGAAGCTACATACCAAATTTCATTCCAATCCGTTCGGTAGTTTTGAAGAAATCGTGATTTAATAACTTTGATCCTCTCAAACCCCCCTATAATTTCGAATTTTTTGAAACCCTTTCTTAGCGAGCGCCTATGGCCCTAGAGGAAGCAACATACCAAATTTCATTCTAATCTGTTCTGTAATTTTGGAGAAATCGTGGTTTAGTAATTTTTACCCCCCAAACCCTTCTAAAATTTCCATTTTTTTTTAAACCCTTTTTTAGTGAACACTTATGGCCCTAGAGGAAGCTACATACCAAATGTCATTCCAATCCATTCGGTAGTTTTGAAGACATCGTGATTTAATAACTTTGATCCCCACAAACCCCACCTAAAATTTCGAATTTTTTCAAACCCTTTCTTAGTAAGCACCTATGGCCCTAGAGGAAGGTACATACCAAATTTCATTCCAATCCGTTCGGTAGTTTTGAAGAAATAGTTTTTTAATAACTTTGAGTGAGTGGTATTTCGCTTATATATATATATATATATAGATAAGTATAAACATAAAATATGTGCTTATCCAGTCATAAATCTGTAGACTTACAATTTTGTAATTCCTATTTTTTGTTTCTCGATGCTAAAATGTAACAAGAGTGAACATGTATAAAGTCAGTTACAACTACTGTATGTTTTACTGCACAAAATTACAATAGATCAACTAATATTATTAGCGAATTTCCATAGGAAAAATGAGCTATTGCAGTGGCCCTTATGGTGAGACCCAAGGTCGGGAGTAGCAAATAAGCACCGATCATGGTCCCCTGAACACGTTTTGGGATGTCATTAAAATTCATATATATATATATATATGTGTGTTCGCACTCTAGCTGCCGAATTTTAAGTCCGATTTGGTCCAAATTTGTTACACGTGTTGGGTGTCTACATAGCTCGAACGAGTTCGTAAGCCAAAAAAATCCAAAAACCGGAAGTACGTTTTTTGACCGGAAGTAAATATTTTTTGAGATTTTACTACTAGAATGAATTTGTTTTACAGTTTTTTCTAAAAATATAAATGTAGGATGTTATTCTGCACATTTTGTTTTTTTACGCGACCTTATAGCTCGCTTGGTTCCACCAAAATCGACCAAAACGTAATATACCATAAAAGTACCCGATTCGAAGCCAAGTGGGGCAAACTTGCGAGGCCACTATTTGCAAACAAATTCTAATAATATATTGCATACACAGAGACAGCTGTTCAACGCCTTCGTGAGTAGACCTATTTCCCAAATTTTTTGTTGAAACCCTAAAACATAGGCATATAAACTTAATTTTGGAAATTTGTTCAACTCACGTCAGCGGTCCAGCTGCGTGGTCGAATTATTTCAGTTAACTGTTATATTTCTGTATTGTGCTAGTTATTCAACTATGGACTTTAAATAACAAATCCCAAATAATTTCTTTGATTTCCTAGTTACTCGTTTACAAAGATTTAACAAATAAATTGTTGTTTAGTCATAGTCATACTTCTTGTGAATCTTTACTACTACATCCAAATAGAAACTAAGATCTTCACTATTTATTGATGAAGAGTTTAAAACTAATAGTTTGAAACTATGGGATTAGTTAAAAACGTATAACAATATACTTTAAGTTAATTATGCGTGTATTAGAAAACCATTTATAAATCATTCATTGCGGGGAATTAATGGTATTAAACATTTACTTGACTGTTAGAATCGTTTATTTGTTTAGACACTCTTTTATAATATTAATAAAAACTAGGGCAATGACAAATGGTAAACTTTAAACTTTAAAGGTCTAACAAACAATAGCTATTTATGAGTATGACAAATTTATGACGGATATAACGAAATTTATGACGATATGTGATTTCTAATAATGATATAAGCATATTTATATTTACGAAGATATAATATTCATAATAGTACAAAATTTTACATAAATATGACGATATAGATTTCTTTTGACGATATCAGGATACTTATGAAGTATGATAATTTCATGCAAGTATGGGCTGATAACATTTTAGATCGACAAAATAAAGAAGCGCAAAGCTGAGTACAACACAATATAGATAATCCCTGAAACCTAAAAAAAAAACATAAGCACTTAAATGCAGTCTTTCGTTACAAATAGGATTTAAGTGATAATAAGATACGACAACCAGTAAAAGGTTTCTGTTTCATTTAACTTAAATTTTATTTTACTGCAAACTATTTCCTATTTCAATAGGAATATGGGATTCTTTCTTTATCCTAGTTGTATTGATGGATTAAACAAAGATTAACAAATCTGGTTGGGTATATAATGCTTTTAAGGTTTATACTTGTACTTAAATATTGTTAACGAATCAAAAGATTTAAAGTAGATTTATTAATTTTATTTTAAAGTTAATTAAAGTAGATTTATTTCAATCAAATTTCCTGCCAGATTTATTTATAAGTGCGTTTGCTAACTAATGACTGTGTACATATTAGACAATCCTGGATTTTTAACTTAGATACTTTGATTACATTATGGTTTCAGGTAAATAATAAAATAGTAGTATACTAATATGATTTTCCTAAAACAAATTTTATATTTTTATTTTTAGTAATTTTTCAAATATATGTTTATAATAAAACTACTATTGTTTATTTCAAGTCTGCAAACTCTGTTTTTAATCAAGGTATTTATTTAATATATTTTCTGCATTCGTTTATTTCGGTTTAACATATTTTTTAGGGTAAAACTTAACATTCAACTTAAATATGTATATTTCACATAAAAACATTATGTATAGTGTTTGTTAGATCGTATAAATTTTGTGTTGTATTTCAAATACTTGTATTATGATGGTTAATGCATTCAGAAAATTTGATCTATCTCCAATAAACCAATAATTAATTGAAAATTTGATTGAAATACCAAGTTGCTAATGCTATGTCAAAATTCATGAATGTCTCATTAAAATTAATCTGATAGAAAAATTTATATTTATGGTGTAGTGGAAGAAAATAATAAATTCTACTTCTTACAAGGTAAGACACAATATATAAAATGTATCGAGTTTATAAACCCTAAATATTATTCTTTTATTACAACTGCAATTTACAAATAAATTTATAATCCATGAATAAATTTTTACTTACATACCAAGACTTAGTTGGTATCTTAAAAATTGGATGAGCTAGAGCCATCAGGTTTATCAATGAGCCTCACGATTTTTTGCTTACCGAACGCTGCAGCGCATTTCAATCTGTTCCAGTTTCGTCAGTTTTTGGAATACCAACATCAAATTTGTTTTACAAGTTAAATACACCAATATAAATATTCTCAGTAAGTATGAACTACTGTATTTTTCCATGTACTTTTTAAAAGCGTTTGAAGATAGTCTTCTGTTTTAACTCCAACACCTTTGGATTCAGCGAATCCATTTTCGACATTTTTGAACATATCACTTTAAAAATTGTTACAGAAGTTATAAACATAATTGTTTTTTTCCATACCGATATTTAAAAAATTGACTAATTTGCAGCCGCTTATCTGAAGCGTTTTGAAGAAAAATCTAAATAGGTCTAAAATTATTCTTTTTTAATTTTGTGTGTTTACGATTTACAAGTGTACCAAACACCAATAATTCAAGTTTATGATAATAAAAATGGCGGCCGTTCCAATATTTTAACTTGGAATATTTTCAAAACATTTTTTACGACCAAAAAATTGTTGCTTTGTCGTTTCTGCAGGTCAAAGAACAACAGAGTTATCGAAGGAAAACACTGACATAATTTCTTGGTAATTGTCTGCAACATCCATAATTAGCCTAAAACCTAAATTTGTTATTTCTTCTAGTTTTAATAAAATAAGATACAATCCATTGATCTGAAATATTGGTTGGATCGCGACTAAACAAAGCCGAACTCGAAAAAAGTTATTGAACATTTTTCATTTATTTATGTTCTTGTATAGCCCACTAAGTTTCTTTGTGAAACCCTGTATGGTAATTCACCATAGCTTTAAACGTTTGGTTACCCTATCCTATACTCTAATACGAGCAATGTCTGTTTGTTTGTACGTATGAGCAATCTCGAGATCCAGCGGAAGGATTTTGCTGAAAGTTTGGGATTAGAGGCTATTGGGTCTAAATCGATTGGTGAAAACCACTACCTCAGGAAAACTCGTATTTTTCTTAACAACTCATTTGAAAATTGAAAATTTTTAACATTGGGCTTATGGAGTTTAAAATCATTACATATGTTTATTGATTATAATAATAACAGCAATCAGCTGTTTCCTATATTATTTCCATTATCAGCTGATTTCAAGCTTAAACAATATTTTTTAAATTTCTAACCTTAAGATAGATTTTTGTGGAGAACAACATCTGTTGAAGTATTTTTATTTCGTATTAGAGTATAGGATAACTATTTCATAAGTAAGTTCGAAAAATATTCATATTTATTCAGTATCCGATTTGTATTTACATACATTTTCCTAAAAAATACAATAAAAAAAAAATAATAAAAATACCGAGTTATGCTCGGTCGCCCAGGTACTAACAATAAAACATACAAATAATTAAAATTATTGTAAAGTTTAAGTCAACCTAAAAATGTTCAAATATAATCCTCCTTATAACAAATTAAGTTTTAAGTCAAATGATTGGTCGATCACTCCTTATCTCGAAATTCCACAACAATGTGAATGTACAACTTACTTCACCCGTTTAGTACTTTGAATGATTATTTGTTGAATTAATGATTTAAGATTAAATGTTTTATGTTCCTCAACAATTTATGCAGACGACACTTCTTTACTTGTAAGTCACAAAGACATTTTTCATTGGATAATGCAGCAGCTAGCGTTTTAAACGAAGAAAATGACTGGTTTGTGATAAATAGACTGTTTATTAAAAAAAACTTTTGATCACTCTACAAAACAAATATAATCGTAGCTGTTATAAGCCTGTTTATGAAAAATTTGTATGGTATAAAAAGTGATAGTATCCTTTCCTGGTAAGTGCATATAGATTGTGTTAAGAAGAAATTGTCAATTGGGATTTATTTATTAGTCTTCAGAGTCAAGTAACTTTTGAATATTTAAAAATGGCATAGTTTGATTTCTTTGAAAGTATTTTAATTTATGGTCTTCTTATCTGGGGAAATGGAATACACATAATTTTAATTCTTAAAAAAGAAAGAAAGCTTCGAGAATAATTTTTTTTTTTTTTTTTTTTTTTTTGCTTTCCATGCCACTTTGTGCCTTTCGGCTAACGAGCATGTTTTTTTGGGCTTTTTTTAATATTTTATGGTCCCCCGCGGGATTTGAACCCGAGACGTCTTGCTTATGAGGCAAGTACCATAGCGGTTGAGCTATGAAAGAGGACACAAACTCATAGAAATTAGAACATTGCAAGCTACCGTTTGTTAACAGTGGTGTTTTAACTATTATAAACTTATATATTTTTGATGTAATATATGTAAAGAACAATTTGCATAATATTTAACCAGTTAGAGAATAATTCATGATTACAATACCAGATTTGGTCATATTCTCGAACAACCAAGACGTAGATTGAATAAATCCAAGAATAATTTTATCATTTAGCCTTATGAATCAAACTGTTCAATAAACTGCCTGGCATTTTTCGAAGCTTGTAAAATGATGATTTATATCATAATTTTCATGGTTGGCTGAAAGAGCACCTATTTTGTAACAATTTGGAGGAATATTTAAGTTGTGAAATCAATATTTAGTAAGCCTGGGTCATCCGTCATGTTAGTTTTAAGTTTGAATGACTAAATTAAACCTGTATGTGACGAAGTCTATTGCAATGGTGCCATGAGCTAAAGGACCAATAAATCTTCTGTTCTGATCTGATAATACCTAGTTTACTAGATTTTGCAGATTGAAAATATAAAACATAACTTTTAATTTATAATAAGGGTATTCAATTCTGATTGGTACAATTAATACAATAAATTACTGCACATCATTGTTTAAACATTCCTTGTTATTTTAAGGTTTTAATTGTAATTTGAAATAACATATAACAACTGGTGTAATCTAAATATTGTCTATAGTGGTAAGCCATTTATTAATTAAAAGTCAATAGCTATATTCAATGAAATTATAATAATTATAACTTCATTGTGATTCATGCTAAGTTAAATTTTAAAGTTGACTGTTTACTACATCTATCAAAACAAATGAATTTTCCTACTTCCAAAGTTAATACATAATATTTACAAAAGAATACACTTTTTGATGATATTATGTTCTTGTGTTCTAATAGTATGATAGTTGTTTTTAAATATTAAATTTACTAGTTGATAAATCGTTGCAGATATAGAATTTTATGTTGTAATAAAGGTTTAATTTTATTTAAGAACGATTCTCAGTGACACTATATTTAAATTGAAGTATAATTTATTTTATAAGTTTATTACATGAATATAGTTTGAGATATTGGTATCAGTTATGTTTATAAATGTTCCTGCAGTTCAAATTTACTTTGGTTTATTTATACTTAAGTTTTTAAAAGGCTTGGTCTAGGTTTGAAACTTTTATTCTAAGACAAATTAAACTTTACAAAACAACAGTATTGTGTAATAACCACTAATACAAGAAATTAACTTAAACCTCTCTTAAAATAGAATTCATACTCGCATTCCAATACTTGTTTGAGTAAAAGTATCACCAAAGAAATCCCTTAATTCAAAGGTTCTGTTTAATAAAATCAATGCTTACGATTAAATAATCAAAACTTCAGACGTGCTGTTAGTATTTTATACAAGTGACGATTGCGGTAAACATTTCTATTGTTTAATCATGTGAATATATTTCTACCTTAAGTATTCATCTCACATAATACATCAATATTTATTCATGCATTAGGTATTAAATGATAGGACATGAGCTACAAACAAAAAACTTGAAAACCCACACGAACGTGCAAACACTAACTTTACTAATTGGGTTTTAATGAATGTGGACCAGCTGCCAGTACCCAGGGCTTTCGTAAGTAATGATGGAGGCGTAAATAATTTAAGCAATTTAAAACGAATCATGTAAAGTTCGGTACACCAATTACACATTTAAAAATTAATAAGTCACTTGTGCCAACATTTGTAAAATATTATTTAAAGTTTATGTAAACTATTACAATCTGGTAACGCAAAAACGCAATAAGATCGTTTTCATTATGATTATAAAACCTAGTACAAAAGTGTAAAAAATAACTGTTTAACCAAATGGGTCAAAATGGGATCGAATTTAATTATCTAGTTGGGAATCGTTTGGAAGGGCTCATTTAAAAATGCTAGTGTTTGTTCGTTAAAGATAAATAACTAAGAAGCCAAAATAAAACGCATGGCTTTGTCGAGAGCATTATCTGTAGATTGTAGGCATTATATTTGTATATTCAACACAACTCTTATTGTTTTATCTATTTTAGTGTTTTATCATGATTTGTTCCTTTGTTTATCCAGTAATTTGTCAACCATCTGACTTTTATAACCATTATATTAAATTTTTAACGCTTGCAAGAAATCTTGGTCACCAAGTGGTTTGGAAAGGAGACGGTGAACAAATATATTATATGTTGACATTAATGTACGAGTATGTGGGTTATGTGACTACGCGTATTTACGTCTGTGGTAGTTGCCTTTCTTATGTTTTGTATTAAAATTTTTTAAATGTTTTGTACAGCGATTACCATGTGAAGTTCCGCCTTCGAAACGAGTCTTTAAATGCATGGAAAAAAATAAGTTACAAGATGGAACTATAAAAGGTTATATCAACAAATATATATATATATATATATATATATAAGTTACGTTTTTTGTTCGAGGGAATTGCTTACATGGTAATTATTTATTATATCTTCAATTTCGTCCTCTTTAGTTATATCTAGTAGTTTAGTATTACATTTAATTAACCAAAGTTTAGAGCTTTTAAAATGTTTAGCTATGCAAGTCACAAATTTCTCATAAAAGTCATCTTCAAAATAAATATTATATTTAACATTAGGCACTAGGAATTCCTTTAAAAATTTAATAATGTCATTGTCTAAATTGTTTTCCGAAATTTCAACAATTAATCTCATTTTAGAAGTTCCAAATAATTTTATTATTTTAACTTTCTTTGGCTGATAGTTTACTAGCGACAGAAAGATTTGGTTTTTTCCAAAATTTACAGGTTCGTCAGAAATGGGAATTTCCACTAAGGTATTTCCTTCAAAGTTTGAATGGACGCTCTGGTCGTTCACTTCATTATTCTCTTCCTGATTGACGGCGTCGTTTTCTTCTTCCATATCAAAGTTAACTATCATAGACGGGCTGTCATCCAGTTCTGGGAAATAGCGTCGCACTAGGTCAGCTGTTGGCTTCTGTAATTCGTCATCCACAATATTTTGCGAGTCCGGTGAAGTTTTTTCGGTGACGTTTAATTGAATTCTCGATAATGCATCGGCATTTTGGTTCAATTTTCCATTTTTTTATTTTATTTCGTAATCATATTCTTCCAGCTTTAACCGCCATCTTAAAAGTTTAGAATTCGGTTCTTTAACAGAAAACAACCATTGAAGGGGTTTATGGTCTGAATAAATTTTGAATTTTCTTCCAAATAAATAACGTCTGAAATGTTTTGTTGCCCATACGATTGCGAGAAGTTCTTTTTAAATTGCAGAGTAGTTGGTCTCACTATCGTTTAAAGTTCGACTAGCAAAAGCAATTGGAAGGTCATTTCCATTTTTATATTGACTTAGAATCGCTCCGACAGCAAAATTACTTGCGTCTGTGGTTAGAATGAATTCTTTTTCAAAGTCAGGGTATTGCAACAGTGGTTCATTAGTCAATATGTTCTTGCAAGTTTCAAAACAATCTATATAGTCGGGGTTATTGATATCAATTTTGGCATTTTTCTTCAAGCAATTAGTAAATGGTTTAGTTATTTTTGCGAAATTTTTAATGAATTTACGGTAATAGCCTAATAGTCCTAAAAATCCTTTTATTTGTTTGGTAGTTTTTGGAATTGGATAATTCTTTATTACTTTTATTTTTTCAGGATTGGGTTTGACTCCGTCTGGTGTCACAATATGGCCTAAATAAGCGACTTCTTTCCTTAAAAATTCCGTCTTGTCTAGCTGTACCTTAAAATTAGCTTTTCTTAGTCTATCGAAAACCTCTTTTAACCTAATTAGGTGCTCTTGTAAACTAGCTGAATAGATTACGATATCATCAAGATAAACCGAACACGATTCATTCTGTATTCCGCGTAATGTGTTGTTCATTATTCTTTGGAACGTCGGTGGACTATTCTTAAGGCCCATCGGCATTCTCAGAAATTCATAGCGGCCAGTTTCCGTGGAAAAGGCTGTCTTATCAACGCTGTCCGGGTGCATCTCAACTTGATGAAATCCTGAGGCAAGATCCAGGGTGGTAAAATATTGGGATCTCCCTAATTTGTCTAATATATCGGTTATGTTAGGAAGCGGGAATTTGTCATCAATAGTTTTTGCGTTTAGTCCCCTAAAATCAATTACTAGCCTAAACTTTTGTTTGTTGGAGGCGTCTGGTTTTTTTGGAACGATCCATACAGGTGAATTCCATGGTGAATGCGAGGGTTTGATTATTTTTTGGGCGAGCATTTCTTGAATTTGTTTATCTACTTCCTTACGATAAATTTCTGGGTATCTATAGTTTTTCGTGTATACAGGGATTTCGTCAGTTGTCCTAATTATGTGCTTGACTTGATTAGTAAATGTCAGGTCTTTATTTTCTTGATGGAATATGTCAGAATATTCGAAAATCAATTTTAATATTTCCCGTTTCTCTTCAGCGTTCATGTGATCCGTTCTAATTTGGCTCAGATCTAATTTATTATGCTTGTGATTTAACAAATTAAAATTTGTAGCGTTTACTTGATCATTGTTTATTTGATAGATTTTGAAATCGCTTAGCGGTTGCACCTCCATCGGTTTGATCACTAAACGTCTTTCAGATGTCGTATTATTGATTATCGGGCAATAACTTTCTCCATTTTCTATTTTTATTAAGCACTGCGGTATTTCTATTCCGTCTTGTTGCCTATAGGGTAATAATCCCTCTCCATTGCGCATATTAAGTATTTTTATTTTTAACGTTTGTTTAGTACGTGCTTTAATCACATAGCATGTGGTTTTATTTTCGCCAAAAGTATTATTATTATTATTATTTTTGTTTGGTTCCTCCGTGTTAAAGTAATGTATAGATATCTTCCTATCACAAAATATTAATTTATTGCTTACAAAATCCAAATTAATTCCCAATTCTCTTATGTTATCGAGTCCAAGTAATAGGTCAAAGTCCTTATGAAAATCAAATAAATAGAATTTTGCTATTTTCTTTCCTAAAATGGGTAATCTGCAGCTAAACTTTTCTTTTGACACTCCGTGTGCTGTGCTTACTACGAACGGTTCTTGTTCTAGTGTATTTTTGAAAATATTAAATCCAATCCATTTTTTAATAAACGATCTAGTGCTTCCGGTGTCAATCAATATTTTTAGGTTAGTTTTAAGATCATAAACAAAAGGTAAATCATTTGTGTCATTTTCTATGTGCATTATGGAAAATTTCTTTTTACTGTCGTAAGTCCTAAAAAATGGTTCTGTGTGTTTTCATAATCTGGGGGGAATCCGCATGCATTGTCTTCCTCAATAAAGTTATTTGCGGCATTGTGTACGTTTTGGGTTTCTTCCGCGAAGTTACAACTAATTCCAGTCTGTTCCGATAGCGAAATGTGCGGCATTTGTTCGGTGATCTGGTACATCGAATCACTTTCCGTTTCTTCAACTACCGGCTTTCCAGTAATTTGATATAATTTATTTTGTCTGATTGGGTTTCCGGTTTGACGTGTTGATATGCTCATTGGTGTGGGTTGATAAACTTGATTCGTTTTAGGTGCTGTGTTGTTGTGTACATAGTTTTGTCTGTTAAATTGGTTAAATTGATTGGGATTGTTTTGGGGTATTTGTTTATAATAATTCTGAAATGGTTGATTATTAGTGGCAGGTTTGCGAATTGGTAAATGCTGTGATTTATTTGGTACATTTTGCCGATTAGTTTGAAAGAGTTTATTATTTTTGAATTGGAAATCGTTAGTCAGCATATTAAGCGCTTCATTGAGCGTGTTAGGATCTTTTGTCCGCATTAAGGACCCTAACGGTTCCTGAAGTCCCCTTAACAGTACTCGTAGTGCTAGTTTTTGGGTGTAAGTACATAGAATATCTTTAGCAGCTGGTTCCTTGTTAATAAAGAAAGCTTTTTGCAAATTCAACAATTTCTGAATTCTTTCGTAGAAAGTGAAGGGCGATTCGTTACTTTCCTGTCTTAATTCTGCCATTTCTAAATTTAAGGTAAAACAATCCCTCCTATCTGAATAACTAGTCAAAAGTGTATTTTTAACATCTTTCCAAGCATAGGTGTTGGAGCTCACTACAATTAATATCTAAGGCCTGTCCTTTTGATTTAGAAAGTATAGAAGAAAACAAAAATTCGTTTTGAAAATCCTCTGGGTTCTGGACTACAAAGAATTTGTTAACTATTTTATCACAAATTGAAATAAACCTATTGAGCATAGCAGGTTCACCATTGTACTCTGGAATCATGTCCAAGTACTCTTTTTTTAATATAGGGGTAGTCATTGTAATTAATTATTATCTACTCAACTTATTTGAAAAATTAAAAATCAAGATATCAATTAATATACTACAAGAGAATATATTATACAAATGAGATATTTAACTAGCCTACTATATAAAATAATTTTCAAAATTATTACTTTCGTTCTTAATATTATAGATTATCTTAATATTTGTACAGGATTTACTTACAGTGAAATCCAAAATACTTAGCTCATTATGTACGGCGTAACACTGCACTTATTTTGCACTGCACTATTTAACACAATACACAAAACTTTTTTCCTTTTTCGTTGTTCGTTATAGATATTCACTCTATGATTGATCGATTTTTCGCAGATATTCACTCTGCAACCGAGTTGGTTCCTCGATTAACGGTTAAAACCGACGGATGTTATATTCGTTAACTTCCTCGAGGTGTCCTACCGACTGCGCCAGTTACGTTTTTTGTTCGAGGGAATTGCTTTAAAAAAAAGAACAATTCTATTCGTTACACTTAATTTTAATAACTTTAAAACAATTATAACAAATAACGTACAATATTCATATACACTGATGTGTACGGAGAGAAGCCTCGTCTAACTCTGGCGAAACAAAGCTTGTCTCTTCACACAATACAAATGCTGACTAAACTAAGAACCATACAACAGTCATCATTATTACAGTAAAGTGTACAATAATTGTTTACATAACTTATATATATATATATATATATATATATATATATATATATTTACTAATAATATAACTTAGACATCAAAAATTAACTTTAAGCTATTTTCTTCTTATGGTTTATGCTTTATTACACGCCCTTCCCATGTTTAAGTTGTAATTTGTCTTAGAACTAATGTAGCAGAAATTACTTCAGTTCCCGTTCTCATATTCTTCATCCAAAATAAAATACTAACAAGTAATTTCACAGTCACATCCAACCAAAAAACATTTTTTATTTGATTTAGTAACGCTTCATTTAACCGTATCGCCTGATGTCTGTGTTGAAAATAAATTTTGAAATACTTTCCTTATTCCGTTTATATTTTGAGATATATAAGATGAGATTTAAATCTCAGTTAAGATAAAATATATTTAATTTTGGGTCATATGTTAACTTACGTTTCATGTAGTACTAGTTTTTGAATTTGGAGTCAATATGCTAACTCGCCGGATACAAGGACACAAAAAACAAAATACAAATGTAAATTTACTCAATAATTTTTTTTTTTAATGTTATGTGCACTGCGTTTTTAATACTTGTTTTTTCTCTTTCAGTAGTATTTGTATTTATTTTGGTAAGAATAATGAGGATGGGACATAGTTGGCCAACAAACTTTGAAGAAAAAGAATTTAAAATTTTTTAAGACTTACTTTATTTTCTGTTTGTTCATTTGGTTTAATCCGTTCTAGTGGATTTCAAATACATGTAATAGGCAAAATAGGTAAAATGTCTTGTGTATTAATTCATGATAATGGAGTCATAGTCCTCCAAACCCGGCAATTCCTGAAAATGAATTAGGTTTAACACGAACTGTATACGGACAAGGTAAGTAAAGTAGTCACTGAGTCAATAAAACAGTACTTGGTGCATCATCTAGAAGAATGCATAAGACGTTCTGCATTCTAAGCTAGTGCGTGAATATAACTGAACACTTAAACATATTACACAATATCTAGGTATCAAAGGAAACAATGCAAAGCATTGATTTAACATTATTTGTTTGATCTAAAAAATTAGATAAGCAACAGTAAGCAATAAAGTGTGCAAGTAAAGTTTTACTTTCGAAAGTTTGAACAACTGCTTTCAGATACAATTTCACCTAAAGCTAAACATACAAGTTTAAAGAGTGTAGCTATTTTACGTTTCTCCTAAGTAAACTTTTACAGAACACATTAATGCAGAATAATATTCCTTTTTAATAATTTTGTAGGTGTTCGTTATGTTCCATTTAAATAATTTAATTGTTAAATTTAATCTTGATTTCACAACTTCAAAAAACACTCTCTCTACATTTAGTTACTGTTTCTTGTTGCATATCATTATCATGTTGACAAATCCTTAGCCTACTGCTTCAGTCTGGGTTTACCTCAAAACCACAACGGATTATAATGGCCGTCACAATGCACCAGCGCTATATAGTAAACCGACAACGCACAGTTAATTATTTGACTAAACTAATATTAATAGTCCGTCTGTGAACCTCTTTGTTTTGAGTTTTTGACGCGTTTCGAGATATTTATCTCATCATCAGAAAGTCCCTCTATGCATGGAGGACGTCAAAACGTTAAATACACATACACAAACACATAACACACAACACATTTACAAAACACAGTATGTAGATGCGCATATTACGACTCCCGGATATCGACTGTTTGTGTGTTATCAAACAGAACACGAAATAAAACTACCAACACGCGGGCATTCTGAATCGTTATCGCTGCGTCATACAGAGTGTTCGAATGAAAGTTCAGTTGATCGTTTAATAATCGGTGTTCATGATTTGAGTTTGATATTTTAAAAGCCTTGTAGATTTCAAATTCTTCTACGGCGTTCATAAATTTGCCTTTACTGCAAATCTTAATTATAGATGGATTTATTAGACGGCGACCTGCGCGGAAAATCTTGCTCATGTAGGAAAGGTAGGTGAACCACCGCGCACCTCGTATTTGATGCTGAGATCTGAAAAGAGGATATGACTGGGGGATGGGGTTGCGTCGGCGCACGAGGTGCGCGATGGTGGGGAACCTAACCATTTTTTCGCGCAGGTCGCCGTCTAATAAATCTATCTATAGTTTGAAGTTGCTGCAAAAGTCCGAGTAACTACGGTCTTCGTCGATTAAATGATGCGCATAAGTTGGATTTATTCCCCGAAATAGTCCTCTTTGGCAGGTAGTCCTCTTTAAACCGAACTTTGAAAGGTCTTTCCATTTGACCTATATAACACTTGTCACAGCTATCACACGTTAATTTATCGACACCTGTTTGGGTTTCCAACTGTTTATGTTTTTGGGGTTGGAGTAATTTGTTTATGTTATTATTATTGGTGCGGAAGGCGATGGTTCTATTGATTTTTTCGGAGGTGGAGGTAATTATCTTGGGAAGGGTGCTGCCATATTCAGTTGAAACAAAGATAGACTTAGCTTCCTCTTTCAGTGGTATTAATCCTCAATTTTACTCAAAAATTCCTGACTTTATTGTCTTTCTAATCTCATCTTTTAGTTCATGGATAAAATAAACTAATTTTAGTTTCTTCGGGTATATTTAAACTAAAAAATATGTAATTTTTTGTTACTAAACAAAACCAACGTTTTTAACATAATATAGAAGCAAAACTAAACATTAAAAATTTTCTACTTTTATTTATTTTCCCACAATATTAATTGTGATGAGGTTTAAAATGACTTTAACTTCCATCCTTCAGTTTTTATTATTATTAATTTTAATTTTTTTTTTTTTTTATATGGGTATAAGCTATTGAAAGTGAAAGGTGAAACAATTAAAATATCGTATAATACCTAAACACAGATATGTTTATGATTATGTTTAATTTCACGGAATACTACAACTTGGCAGTTTGAAAATATCTGAGAAAAGTAATGGATTTAAGTAAATCTGATGAATAAAACTTTGTAAAAGAAACGAGATTAAAATTGTCATCGTATATGTGAGAAATATATCAGAGGTGTTGATAGTAATCACTATTTTAGACATTTCTTGCAAATAATGTATTTCGTTTAATTGTATAAATCAATATTTAAAAAAACAATTAGTACTAGTAAAACTGAACTATTAACAAAATAAAGTTCAACATAGCGAACATGAATAATTTACATGAGTCAGCCCAAAACTAAGAGGAGAAGGAAATTTAAATTATTTTACTTCCATCTTATCTCTAGTGAAAATATTGATTTAGTAATATATAAAAGATACAGAGTAAATATGCCATATTGAACTATTAATTCTCCCACATTTAACCTTTATTATTGAATGTAGTAATATTTCATAAAACTGGACCCCAGACCTTCAGTTTTAGTTCTATATTCCACTTTCTTTGATGATGATAACAGACTAAGATTTAGCCTTGCTTTCAATTTCTTTAGTAAAAAATAAAACCTCTCCCCCCTTGGTTTAACACATCATATGGTGGAATAATCTTGGGGAAAACATGTTTTTAGCTGTTATCAGTTTCAGAATCAAATATCCTATGCGGAAAGGTACTACATATTATCTTTCCACCATGAAGATATTATGATGAGATGATGAAGATTTCACTGTAAAATATTCTACTATTTTATCTGACTTAGAATTTTCTAATATAACAAGAAATATCACATAACTCAAGGGAAATATAGAGTGTTATCTAAGGTGATGGATCGTCTCCTGCAATGATTGAACATATTTCAAAATGAAGGTAATATATTAATCCGTCGTCTGATTGACATCTCTTGAAAAAGAATCGCATCTGTGCTGTGCTTAAACTAGACTCTGCATAAAGAACCGATTTAATTTTTAACATTGCATATTTAGTTCCTCACATATTTATTTATTAACTTGTATATTTATTAGTAATACATTTAGTCTTTTCATATATTTTACAACAAACAAATTAAAATAAATGTATTATAACTGTATAATAATTTCTGATAACAATCAATGTATATAATAAATGTAAACCTGCCTTGTCCAAGCATCCCGCTATAACTCTGAATATCCCTATATGGGTAGCCCTCCATTCCCATAATATTCCAGGACGATAGAACGATCTAAGTGACGGATGGTTCTGGACTATCGAAGGGACTTCCTGTTCTGGAACGTTCGAGAATGTTCAACTATAAACGTACGATGACTTGGCACATATTACTCTTCAATAAAATATAGGAGAAAAAACATTTGCATTTCCACTATTTGAGTCTTAGGTGTAAAATATTGTTCGCAGAAAATATTTTAGGTAAAATGTTTCATAGACCTGAAATGCATTTCACCTATCAAACAAACTAGAGTTACTGGCTCATAGCTGATCAAGTATGTAAGCCTAAATGTGAAACAGATTGATTTGAACTAAACTTACATTTCTGAGACAGTTTACGCTCAATATTTACCCTATGTGTCCTATTTATTCATATGTGCGAGTCTTCCTTATTATTTGCTGAGTGCAATGGTGCTCCAGATGTTACGTTTAACTTGCAAGAATAGTTCCGTTTACTTAACATACAACAATTGTGGTTCTGTTTGTTTCGTATTGTTTATTTTAATTTAATTGACTTTTATTAGACCGGTTTTATTTGCTTACATGTGATGTTAGAAAAAGTTACCTAGATAATATAAATAGTGTCTGACAACCTTTAATAATTCTGAGACCACAATTGCATTGTTTCAATTAGATTTGTTTGGTTTTCATGCAATATAAAAGAATGTATATATGATATTTATAAGAAAATTAATTGTATTTTACAGAAGATAGAAATATTGTGACAGTTCAGAAGTCAGATATTGCTTTTTAATTTTGCTCACTTAACCTAACTTTATGTAAATTAGACTAATAAAACTAAAAACAATTAAAACTCTTCGTTAGATGAAAACTAAAAAATGTATACTAAATATGTCTGTGTGTTAATAAGTACTTGTTTTATACAATTTCATTATTGACACTTAGAAAAACAGTATACCATATTTATAAAATATATATGGCATTGTATACGCTATGTTAAACTTACATTTTATCTGGCTCACTTTTCATATAATTTTAAGTAGTTAATCTTAATTTGAAATGTTTTAACTAAATATTTTTTATAGACAAAATAAATAATTCTCATATCTTTATTTTGCTTTTAAACGGTGTTTCGAAGTCCGTGGTAGGGGCAAACTATGCAACCTGCCACTTTATATCTGTATTGCATACTCTACGCCCTGTTCTGTATTTTCGTCTGCATTTCTACGAAACCGTATTATCTTATCGAAATTGTTTTAATTTTTAATGTTTAAAACCAATGCCTCTATTAACCTAACACATAAACTTAGTGAATATATTTTAACTTAAAAAGAATAATTTTTTGCGTCTGTGTGACTTTTATACCTTTAAGTAATTTATTTACTTGTTCATGACGCGTTTCGTAGTTTTATCCCATCATCAGATTCTCGCTCTATTGAGGTCATTAGCACATTAAAATAAACATACAGTGAACATAACACAATCACAAATATACGCGCACAATAATATATAATCTATAACTCGGCGTATGAACATCGTCGAATACTTACCGTCACTGAGGACGCATGTCGTATATTTGTGTTTGTGTTATGTTGGCAGTAGGTATATTTATTTTAATGTGTTAACGACCTCAATCACACATTTAATGTATTTAATGTGTAGAGTGAAAATCAGATTATGGAATAAAGTTCCGAAATGAACAAGTAAGTAAATTAATAAAACTTATAAAAGTAATTACTCAGAACAGAAGGACAAAATTACTCTATTTATTCAAACTTGTGACTTGGTTATAAATACAATGAGTTTTAAAAATATTTGAATAGTGCAGAGTATTCTGATTAATTATATACAACTGTATTCTCACACGACGCTATGGATGCTTTTGTTTGTTACAATTTAAGTAAAGTTTATTTTGACAAGTGAGCATATAATTTGTTTGACAAAATATTAGTTCCAAAATACATTAAAAAATACCTATCTTTGACGGTATTGTAATAAAAACACAATGAAATAAAAAAAAATAGGTAAATATAATATTCAACTAATGCAGGAACAAATAATTATATCTCACTAGGACACATTTAAAAGTCCATTTAGTGTGGTTCATTTAGTTTAAACCATTTGTTTAACGTGTCGGGACACAATTATTATTGCTACAATTGTCTTGTTTTTACTTTAAAAGACAATAGGTTAGTTATGTATGTACTATAATGTATGAAATATAAAATTGTTATTCAAAATGTTATTACCATTTCAAAAAACAAAACATAATTTTTTCTATGTTAGTTGTAACGGATTTTCCCCTTCGTTAACTACTGAGTCTATCTTTAAATTATCGATTTACATTACTATACCACATCTCCAAATACTTTACTTAATGAACCACCATATAAATCTTTAAAAATATAAAGGGAGTTGATTGCAAGCGAACAAACGTATATTGGCAATAAAATATTAGAACGCTAACTAAAAACGATTTGAAATTATGTAATTTTCATATAGAGTATAAAATAAACCCGAGAAAGCAGAGTCGGGGCTGATTCTGATTGCGACTATTAATATTAGTTTAGTCAAATAATTAACTGTGCGTTGTCGGTTTACTATACAGCGCTGGTGCATTGTGACGGCCATTATAATCCGTTGTGGTTTTGAGGTAAACCCAGACTGAAGCAGTAGGCTAAGGATTTGTCAACATGATAATGATATACAACAAGAAACAGTAACTAAATGTAGAGAGAGTGTTTTTTGAAGTTGTGAAATCCAGTTTAAATTTAACAATTAAATTATTTAAATGGAACATAACGAACACATACAAAATTATTAAAAAGGAATATTGTTCTGCATTAATGTGTTCTGTAAAAGTTTACTGGAAACAAAGAGTTCTGAACGTATCAAATATATAAATATAATTTTCTATGCATTTCAATTTTGTTTTTACGGAACCGAGTCACAATTAAATAATATAGATAAGAATTACCTTAGTAGGTCCGTCTTGTGACTTCAATTTACATCTGGTTTTGCTATTACATGTTTCAAAGTTCAAGACTTCATCATCAGATACATGTAGATTAATTAATTCATTCACACGATGAATGCGTCACACATCAAATGTTAAAACACAAAACACAAACACAAACACATTTAAAATAAATAGTCCCGTTCGGCACCGGTGCGCACTATCCTATGTCTGGTGAAACACTGTCGTTGCTAGGAATAAACCCTCTGATGGTTATCTCTATTGAGTCTAGATAAATGTTTGAGAGCTGTGTCGTATAGATAGTGTGAGTTGAAAGATAACTGGTCGTTTAAAATTTCATCTGGTTTATTTTTGAACGCTTTATAGATCTCAAACTCTTCATGAGCGTTCATTAATCTTCCCTTTGTACACACTTGCAATGCCTCCACACTAGAATGGAAATTATCTGAGATGTGTTTGTTTTCGAACAAATGGCTAGCAAAATTAGAGCTTGTAATATTGCTTTTATTAGTTGGAAGGTGCTCTTTGTATCGACAAAGGAACGTTCTCCCTGTTTGGCCAATGTAGAATTTGTTACAATCAGGGCAGGTTATTTTATAAACACCAGATTTATTTTCCAAAGGAATCTTATTTTTGCGTTTAAGAAATGAGGAGATATTGTTGCTTGTGCGGAAGGCGAGGGTGATGTTAAGTTTTTTAAAAATATTGCGTAAAACATTGGGTAGAAGGTTGGTGTATTCAGATGGAATAAATTTGTTGGTTTTGGTTAAGCCTGTTTCT
>JAGFPH010007752.1:520-16983 GCA_018207615.1 Philaenus spumarius | reverse complement strand
CTGAAAGTAGGCAAATTCAAACAACCGTTTTTAACTTTAAAGCCATATCGAGCCACTTATAAAGGGGACTAACTGCAATTATTTGAACAATATTTATGTTCCTAATAATAAGGTTGAATCATTATTTGTTGAAAGTAATTTAAAACCCAACTTTCTATTTAGCAATAATATCACATTAATACATAATGTCACTTTTAAATTGCCTTTTTTTATCTATAAGGATATAACAATAATTTCTAAAGCAAGTCCACGAATAACAGCGAACACAAACAGCTTATTTCTCAAGAGTAACACAGCAACCCCATTATTCATCCCCAACAATGGCTTAGAAAAAGTGACAGATGAGATGTAAATAAATGAGTATTTAATCATTCACGAAGTCTTGCAAACAATGGAAACTGTTAAGACATACTTTTACAAAAACATGCATGCTGTAAAAATAATTGTCATTATGATTTAAAACAGCTATGTGTATACTTCTTTGTATTATAATAATCTCAACAATTAATTCTATACAATGCAATGTTTATATGACATATACTGCAACAAATACAATTCCAAGAGTGACTAAAAGTGTTCTTGTATTAAAAGTTGTCTAAATAAAGAGGTGTATATTTAACATCATCACCTTAAGTAAGAAGTGCCGCGAAGAAAAAATATTTTAATAAATTTGTTACATTCAGAATAATTTGCTTCTAGAAATTAAATAATCCATAATTGTTTATAAAATTGAACCATAAAACAGAAATAACACGTGGTATACAAAATAATAAGTTGTTCTTTGTTTCTCCTTGGACATTATTATATTAGAGTTTAAAATAATAACTAGTTTAAATTTGTAATACGTTTTCAGACATTGCTCTCTTGACCTAATTCTTCATCAAATACAATAGTTTGAAGTAAGTTGATGATGACTCTGCTACTACATATTTAATTAATACTCAATACCCTAAAGTGTTGGATAGTAAAAATTGCAACAAAAATACCGTATTCAAAATTCATCTAGGTTATTAACTATTGAGAGGTTTTATTTGTGAAGGTATTGTAAAGGTATTGAAAAATAGGAATTGTAGAACAAATAATTCTTTGTAGCAGTTACAATAAACATAGTTGAAAGGTAAAGTTAATTTTAAGACACATTTAAATAAAATAAATAAATAAATAAAATAAATTAAATAAATAAATTAAAATTAAATATAAATTTTGTAGAATACAATTTTAGAGCAAGGGTGACAAAAATTAGTTCGGAGAACATAAAATGTTTTAATCTCTTAGTAGGCTCAATGTCGAGCCCTTTCATAATAGTTGTAAATCTTCTAAATGATTTTTTTGGCGCAAGGGGTGGAAACATAGGAGTTGTAAATCGAAAATCGTACCTCAATTAGGCACAGTATCGAATTAGTTCGAAATTATAGCAACCCTCTAAAAACTTGTCATAAACAATGTTTGATACCACCAACACTTACTGCAAGATATTAGTACCAAAATAAGAGAAAAAACAAACATTGCATTACTATACTAATAGACTCAATATTGTTGTGCGTCTTCTAAATACGTATTACTCAAACTATTTGTCTGAAACGACTTGTTGAAATGAAAACTTCTTATGGCCCGTTCGGCACTTTTTGGCCCGTTCGGCGTATTTGAATGAAATCTTGAGCACCGTACAGTATCGTACAGTACCATACCGTACCGTACCGTACCATACCGTACCTACCGTATCGTACCACAATCGATTTATGATATAAAAACATGCATGCATGCTACCAATGAAGTAGAAATTGTGCTTCCTCATTTAGTAATTGTTTTTAACCCTTTCACTCACGCTTTTTAATGCATGCATACAAAAATTTGAAATTTGATATACAAACTAAGTATATTTTTTCATATTTTTTTTAATTTTTTTTTTTGTCTCACTTTGATATCGCAAACGGTACCTGAAATATGAAGCTTCCCATATATTGGACACTATGAGTTAAAGGTTGTTGAATCATGTACTCCTTTTGATTACAAATTATATGTATATTTTATTTTAGAAGTACAGTGTCAATTAATTGGAATGAAACTGGAGAAAACAGTTTTGATTTCTCCCACAGCACAGATTAATTTTACATTTAATACATTTTACAAATGTTCTTTTTGAACAGCCTGGATTCTTGCAACGAGAAGGGTTCTTTTCGTCTACGAATTCAGGAAAGTGTCCAACTTTGTCAAATCTGACATCTATTATTGGTGCAATTTGTGCTGCACGATTAGCAGGAACAGATACAGGAATCCCATTTTCACCAGAAGGACGACCACGTTTTCTGACAGGTGTTTGACCTGTCAATATAAGTGCCTCGGCAATATGTAGACGGAAATAAATGAGGTTCAATACTTTTTTTTCGGATACACCCATATTTGAAGCATCTCTTCTGTACTCCAACCATGCATTTACCACAGCAATATCAAATGCATGATTTATCATTCTCAGTGTCCTCTTTCTGGATCTAATGAAGGTACGATAAATGGATATTAGAAAATCAAACTTATCTACTCCGCCCATGCTTTTGTTATATAAAGCGATTGCTTCTGGTCTGTCAACATCTATATAACGTTTGGAAACTTTATCCCACCTACGACAAGTGTCTGTTTTTCCAGAGCCTACAAAATTTGAACCAATAGTTACTGTATTATTATCTAGCCATTTAGTCAATATAACTGCACCATCATTGATAATAACATTTTCACTATATCCTCGTGTTTCGTTCTTTTTTATAATAACATCTGCAGTGAGAGGAGGTTTGTAAAATCGGTTGGTTCTTACAGTACCAACAGCATGAATGGATTTATTTTTTAAATATTGAAACAGGTGGTATGTTGAAAAATAGTTGTCAAAATATAATTGGCAATTAGTTACATCAATCCTTTCAGCCAGCTGCATAACAACACTGGCTCCAAATTGCTTGTACTTCTGGTCAATTTCTATAGTATTTCCCTGGTAAATGATGAAATCATACAATATCCCACTCGCTCCGCATAAAGCAAAATCTATTATACCCCACTTCGTGGGTTTATTTTTGATATACTGCTTGATACTCAACTGCCCTTTGAAGGGTATCATTTGCTCATCTACAGCTAATTTTCCCTCAACGTCTAGTTGTTTGCATCGAGCTCTGACTACTTCAAACAATGGTCTAACTTTCCATAACTTATCACTATTTTCTGGTTTCTTGTCATTATCTACAACATGAATATTTTGGCGCAGTTTATAAAATCTATTCACAGGCATATTTTCCATAATCATTGAAATACTAAATTTGCGCTCCCAGTAGAGACGAATCTGCGGGTAACCTAAGATGCCCATCAATAAGTTTATACCAGCATATAACTTCTAACAGCATATAAATTAGTATTTTCGATTATAGCACCTATCATTTTGTCAGTGATTTATTTTTGGAAATATACTAAAGGGCTATCTAAATTATGGATATCCAACTTGGAAAGTTCATAAAACTCAATTACAGGAGTTTCATAAGCACCCCTAACCCAAGAAACGGCCTGTTTTTCTGTTAGATTTTGTTCCCTGAAAAATTCCTTTTCGGTTGTAAAAGGAGTTTCAATTTGCCGGTCATTACTACACACAGCTACATCTTCATGTTCGACAAGTGGACTGTCTTTTACTACTTCATGACCAATAGTTGTCACAGGGTTTTGTCCTCCAACCGTTTCATTCTCCAGTTCTTGTGGCTGTTCTGCATATCCTAAGTAAAACCCAATCTACAATTAGTCCTACTTTATAAAAACATGTTTCAGATCCAAAGCATGACTGATAAGTGCAGGACATTTGTATAAATTAAATTATTATATTTACGCCTATGTTATATAACAGGAATTAAATTGTTTATTTGGTATTACTTCTGAAATGGACATTGTGCTTCCTCATTTTGTAAGTTGTGTTCGGCAGTCCCAAGACTGTTTTCTTAAAAAAAAATTATAACTGCAACTTTTAGTGTAAGAAGCGAATAAATTTTCTAAACGTTTAGCTTACGAGTTCGTCGAGATAAGTGATACTAAATAAGACGTTCAAAACCAACCTATGTCTGTAGGCGTAACCCGTTCAAAACAGTTGTAAATCTTATTAAGTATTACAAAAATCCTTTACCTGAACTGTTCTTATCGAATCAAATGTTTTGATTAATTCATGTCTCAAATTATTCACAATATATATATATATATATATATATAGGTCTCTGAAATGTACACTATATCTTCTATGTTGATTCCAGTCTTAAGTTGATGCCAGTCAGTCTAATGATGACTAAGGAGCAGGCAAAGTAAAAATTGTCTGATATTTATTTCTGGTAATGTTTTTATTGTATTCATACTTTAAATATAATTCATGTAATATACAAAACCAATTAAATAATAGTGATCATTAAACCTGACGTCGAAGTGGAAATTGTTTAGTATATATACATGTAAGGCACATTTAGAAGACTAGCAAATGTAGGTGGAAGGCTTTACAAGGTACAGAAAATTAATAATAGTTTTTATTTAGCATAGATCAAAACAATAGTACTTCAACTTACTGCAATAAAGATCAAGACAAAAACTTTCTTCGAAACTTTAGTTGAAGGACTAAACAAATAAAGTTTTGCAAATCTCGGTTGATTAAATTTATAATTGCAATTTGAAGCATTTGTGATTAAAGTGCTTTAAAAAATATCTAACAAAATATCAAAAAAAGTTCTCTTTTTAGATTGTATTATTTTAGATTATATGAGATGTCTTTTGATACTTTTAGCAGAGAGCTGAATGTAGGGAACTTTGTATTATACGAACAAGCTTAGTAAGCCGGTGGTTGGCTTAGTTGCCAACCTAGAGTCATGCCAGCTAGGTGAAAAGAAAGCACTGCAGTTTTTCAAAAAATTACAAAAGCTGTTTTCTATTTGTAAATAATAATAAATAATGCCATTGTATGTAACTCTCAATTTAAATAGTTTGCGAATCTAAATAAACTATAAAACAACCTGGCTCAAATAATCACAATCTTTATACCAATGTTTTTTCTTTGTATTTTTGTCCACCGTGAAACTTCTTTAATACATTAAACAATACCAATAAGAGAGAAATATTTGTACACAGCATCGCTCTACGTTAAAAAATTACACAGAAATATACAGTTCCAAATTCGCTACATTCAGTACCATCTACTTCTCTAAAGCTAGACGGGGTCACTGATTCATTGACATTAACTATGAGGCACATCTCGTAATCGTACCCCCCTTGACCTCATATTTGAATTAAAGCTCTTGACGAGAAACTTTCAGAAAATTGCCCAATGTTAACGTTTTAAATTTTGAAAACACCTTTTGGGCGGGAAATTTTTTTTCATTTTTCTACTTTGTAAGAAAACGGTAAGAGATAGCCAAAATGTTAAATACAAGAGTTGTAGAAAATTTAATTTTAAACTAACGATTTTCGTCAGATTTACGATTCAACTGTCCGTTTAGCCCGCTATATTCACCCAAGAAGGAGCTCCGGCACACAATCCTTCAAATTTCCCATGTTGTTCTTATGAAGATAATGTTTAATGAGTTTGAGTCAGCTGCTAAATAAAACAGCTGATTTATGCTCGGTCACCCATGTACAAATGAGCTAAAGATTAACGAGATCCTTTAATGAAATTTCCAACTGCGAGCGAAGTGAAGCGTCCAGGAGCAGAGCCCCTAGTTTGCTTGTAAAATTAAAATACTCTAGAAATACTCTTGTAACACCGAAAATATAAATCAGAAATTCAACAAGAAATAAAAAGAAACATATTTGGCCCTCATTTACATCTGAAATATTGGAACTACATTTGTTCACATTAACCTGAACTTGATCGAATAAAAGTTGGAAGTCAATAGATAACTAGAAAGATCACATTTGATAATTTAAAATCAAATGGTTTTTGGGATAATTAACACCAAAATTGCAATAAAAGTCAGATAAAAATAGTCATACTAATTATTTTGTAGGAATATTAATATTTGTTGATAACGATTTGAAAACAACACTTGTTGATTAGTAGTAACAGAAAATAGACAAATATAAATAACTGTTTTGAACTTTAAGGTTATATGTAACAGTTGTAAAGACTAAAACAAAAACTTGAATAGTAGTCAGTACAAACAGCTTTTGCTCGAGTAAAACAGCAACTTATTATTTATGTAAGTCCAAGAAACGCTTAGGTATAGCTGAAGACATGACGGCAATAAATGAGTATTTGAGTACGCGTAAAGCCTTAAAATTGACTGAAACGTACATCTTGTAAAATATTGCAATGGACCTCTGTCCGAGTTCTAACAGCTGTATGTATACTTTACATCATAATAAATTCAAAACTTTACACAATAAAATGTACAGTATTATGAACGTAGTAACATCAGAAATAAAAAGGATCTAAAAACGATACCACAAATGCCAAAGTATACATTTTACGATTGTCAATAGTGATAATCTTAAACCAACATTTATTTGCATTTTTAGACTATACAGATTCCTAGCTTCCTTTTATTAGTGTAGAGAATGTATACACTACCAAACATAAATAATTATGACAAAATAATATCAACTCACACAAATAACAAACCTTCAAATCAATGATATTTCTCTGGTTTTGCAAATTCTTACATCACGAAATTTTTACATAGGAATTCTTTCATTCGGGGTTTGGATTAGACGTCTAGGTAAAAAAAACGAAACAAAATATTAAATAAGGCTTAAATAATATTGAAAACCAACAAATCTACAATCGTTTGTAAGTTTAATCATTTCAATTATGAGAACAAATAAAAACTTTTCCTCATAAAATTGCGTTAACTCTTTTACTTAAGTCATTCTTTCTGAATCTTTACTAAAGGAATTCTTAGGTTATTTGACGGGCAGCTGAGAGGGTGAGAACTCTATATCTCACAAATAATTGTGAGAGTATCTCACATGATTCCATCTCATAATCAAAGTTTGGAACCGGTTTCAAGTTGCATGCGTGGTGTCTGAACTCAAATAACATGCAGTAATACACTGTGACTTTTACTTGATTGTGAAACGCTATATTGTTTTCTGTAGTATTCCCGACAAGTGTTAAGTTTAAAATTAGAAAAAAGTGACAGTTTAAAAAGTTTAGTTAAATTTAACAAAACGCCGAGATACGGTTTTCAAATCCTTACCACAGATATGGGACTGACTGCTTGCTTCCTGCGTGTATGTTTCATTGGAATTTCGAAGATGATAAAAGTCCTGGACGAGCACACACTTCAAGAACCGGACAGATGGTTCGAAACTCCACCGACACAGTATTGGCTGATTTCACACTTACCGACACGACAGCGACACGGCACCGATACGATACAGCAATAGTACCGATATCGCCACGATATCGGCAGACGTCTTTCACATTTACCGACTCGACGCCGATACCGACACGACCATATTTTGATCGTACAGGTTATCGTATCCACGGTATATAGATTACTAACGGTAGCGTTCACTAGTGGATGCGCAGTAACTCGTGACGTCATCGGTGCCCAGTTTCTCAGAAGCTCCATAAGCATTATGTAAAAATTGAATAACTTTTAAAATATTTAACCGATTTTAATAAAATTTGAACCACATATAGAAAACATATCTTTAATAGTAATATAAAAAAATCAGATTGTTACAACAAATTTTAATACCTTTACTGATTACGCCTATAACTTTTTTTTCCCCGATATCTTTATTCGGTGAAAATTTGTTTGTTCATGTCTTTAGTAAAAAAACAAACAGGGCCTACTTTCTACAAGTTCAATTAATGTCACAACTTCATATTTAAAATGAGACATATTTATTATTTATCTAACAGAAAAATATTTACAGTAACGGGGCCAAATTATTATTGATTGATTACCATAGCAACAAGTAAACAAACTGAGACGATATCGTACCGATAAAGAAGGAAGACCAGCAGCTCGCCGATATGTCGGCGCCTGCAACTACACGACACCGACATGTCGGTGAGTGTGAAAGATACTCTTGTTTAAGTTATCGTGCCGATATCGTGTCGGTGCTGTGTCGGTGTCGTGTCGGTAAGTGTGAAATCAGCCATTAGATTCATAGCTGAATATCTAAACAATAACAAATACAACACATGTACAATTTTACGCAAATATCTTAACATTACAAAGAAGAACCCAAGTGTTCTCACATCATAGCAAAATGAATGTCGCAAGGCATGTTGTATTGGCATTCTGGAGCAACTTAAGGCAGGTCTAAACTTGTTTCAAAAAGTAATCGCTTGTGAAGAAACATGGATCTTTCAGAATGATCCTGAGACCAAAATACAGTCAATGCACTGCAAAACACAGTCGTCACCATGCTCATTGCGCTTTTCGATATAAAGGGTGTGATTTTGTAAGAATGGATTCCAGAAGCCACAAAAGTTGACCGGCTTTATTGTAAGGACGTTTTGATAAAGTTGAGAGAATGAATCAGGGAAAACCGCAAAATACAACTTTCTACCATGCATTTTTTTTAAACCAAAACAACATTACTACACTTGAACATCCTCCATATTCACCTGATTTAGCGCAGTTTACTTTATCCAAAAGTTAAATCCAGCTTAAAATGAAGTGTTTTAAATTAGTTGATGCTGTAAAGAAGAAAACACCAGATTTGTTGAACAGGGGAAAGCAAGATTGCAGCGCTGTATTAGTGCAAACGGAGAAACTTTGAAGCAGACAAGCATTAAAACGGTAATACAAAATAATAAATTAAGTAATTTAATCAGTCTTGCTATTTTATAAACATACCTCATATATATAATAGTGTATTTGAATTGCGAAAATATAAATTTTTCTTCTATTTGATGATTTCAGAATTAACCAAAAGTTTTCCTATTTGTAAATTAGCAAGAACATTGTTTTATTTTTATTGTAAGCAATCCTAAATTATAAAATAAAATTACTTTAAAAATATGACTTAAAATACCAATCCGCTTCTAAGAAAACACCAATACTTACTGAGTCACGAGAGGTCAGAAGAACCGCTTTATTGAAAAGCTCTGGATATAAACACTATTGTTTCAAAATCTATTAAGTTTTGCTCTATTGAGCTTTTAGACTTTGCAAGAACTGCTGGAGATGTATAGCTGCGCTAGCTTCAATATTAGCAACCTGTTTCCTTGGTTTCAGTTGTTAGTTGTGTCCGATTTGCTCTATGGTAATATATTTATTCTTGCTTGACCATACAGATTGGTGGGTATCATTTAGATAAATTAGAAAATGAATTAGTGAATCAAAATTATGATAATATAAACTGAATAAGTAAACTCAAAAAATAACGTTTTGTAGTTAGTTATTCCTATAATCATTTTTTTCTAGGATCATGACTGGAATTTATATTTTTGAAAGCTTGATGTGATTTCCTTATTTTGTGCTAGATTAAAAATTGCTTATATTTTAAAAACTACTTAACCTACTTTTATAACTAGGTTTGTGATAAAAAGACGCAGGTAAAAATAGTGTCGGTATTTGTTTAGTAATACTTATTCAATCTGAAATCTTCTATAATCCATCGTAGACTCACATAAACATGTCCTTTAAAGCGCACGACCGTTAAGGTGTAATACAAATAATGACTACAAAAATATAGATCTCATAAATATTAAATACAAATATTTAAGAGTTATATTTTTAAATTTTTGCAGTCATTTTAACCGGATAAATCAATTGGTTGTTTTTTAGAATCTCGATTTTTTAAGTTGCCGTTCCAAAATTGATGCACGTTTGGTGAGACTTGGCTTTATGTCTGGCTATCACTTTCGATTATCTTGACAATTTTAAAAGCTGCGAGTTTGCATAGGCCACGGATCTAAAGTTGCCCCCACGTGGGTTTGAACTGGGTACTATTATGGTATTTTACGTTTAGATCGATTTTGGGGGAACCAAATGGGCTACAAGGTAGTGTAAAAAACTAAATGTGCAGAATAATTGTTATTTAGATAAAAATCAAAATATTGTTACTTTTGGTCAACAACCTGCTTCCTCTTATTGGATTCTTTACCTAACGAACTCGTCTGAGCTACATCAACGTTAGTACAAAATTTGGACCAAACCTTGATGTAAAATGCTGCTGTTAGAGAACGAACACATAAATACATATATATTGAAATTTCAATGACACCTCAACATGTTCTGGGAACCATGATTGGTTCATTGACTCCTGACCATAAGAGTCACTGCAATGGAAATGAGTTAGTAAAACAAGTACCATGAAATGTTCGAGAACACGATCCAAATGACACGTTAAAATCACAGGGTCACTTTCAGTACGCAAGTACCCAAGATATTTTTTAACAAAAATAACTTCAACAATATTTTTATATGTGGACATAGAATTTAAAATATGGAAATCTTACATGTATTTGTGTCTTCCGATTTTATGTAAGCTAAAATCATGTATCTACTTTCTTTAAATAAAGTACTAAATACAAAATCTATTTAGACAATTAATTATTCTAGTGCATTAACAGTTGATAATATCGAGTCAGCATTGGAAAATTTAATTGTTTCAATCACGAAAACTAAATTGCAAACTTGCGCTTTAATCCAATTAGGCAAAGCCGTATCAGCCTTTATTATCAGACAGATTTAGTCAAGGCATTTACACTAATGACATTTTGTGCAAACATTAATGCATGTTAACTTTCATGATATTTCCGAGTAATTTTACTATGATTAAAAGTGTTTTAAATGTAATGGGAGATAATATTATGTAACTGAAACATGACATTTTGTGCTAACATAACTTATAACTTTCATTATATTTCCGAGTAATTTGACTATGATTATAAGTGTTTTAAATGCAATGGGAGATAATATTATGTAACTGAAACATGACATTTTGTGCAAACATTAATGTATGTATACTTAAATTTTATTTTCGAGTAATTTTACTACGATTATTAACTCAATGTATAAGTATCCAAGTCACAAATAGATATAACTAAGTTTACCTTTTATCCGTCGTGTGACTTCGTTCAGCGTATGTCTATGACGCGTTTCGAAACGTATGTTTTATCATCAGATATTAAAACATTAAAACGTTCACATCACGTATAACACAAAAAACATTTAACTCACAACACAAAATACAAAACTGTGACATGTAATTCTGGTAGATGTCTGCTTTATATCGCGGTCGAACGAGAACTGGCTAAATTCAGTGTTCGTTTGATTAGAGTCAGAGATTCTTTCCGCTTTCGCTGAATCGTACAGTATGTGGGAATGAAACTGTAGTTGGGCTTAATCAATTGGTTGTTGTTATGTCTAAAGGCTTTATATCTTGAATTTCTAGCGTTAATATAGAGCAAAAATGGACGGGTATATTTTAGTGATACCAATCATAAATTCACCGATTTTAATACCAACTTTAAACCCATCCATTTTGGCGTGAATGGTAGATATATGAACGCTATATAGTCCAAGAATATTAGTCAAATGAGGGCAAGTACATTTGACTTTATGCAGATGTACCTCATTTACATAAAAAGTACATAAAAATGGGCAAGTATCTCGGAATGAGAGATAGTCAGCTATAAACTTGTATAAACCATTATTTTGTCACCCTAAAACTTGTCTCAAAACCTACTTATCGTAGAGTGCCCGGTACTGATTATGTTACCGCACGAGTGCAATACCAATTCTCTATTAATATGTTCCCAATATTGTTCTCCCTATTTGAAAACGTCACATACTTTGTTTTGCGGACATTAAGAGATAGTGCATTATGATCAAACCGACGTTTGAAAGTAGACAAATCGCAAGTAGCCTGGGAATAATTTCAGGATTTCCCTTTGAACAAAATAGATGCATCGTCATCAAATAGAAGTCGATAAAGTTCCCCTGCAGCTTTATTTTAGAAATATTATTTATGTATATAAGGAACAAAATAGGCCCTAATGTACTACCTTGTATTGCTCCAAAATCCACCGGACACGGTTCACTAGTAACGCTGCAAATAGACACTACTTGATTTTTATGGTTTAAGTAACTCCTGAACCACTTTAGCGCATTCCCTCTTATACCAATAGAGCTCATTTTATTAAGTAATTTTGACCTATCAATGGAATCAAAAGCTTTAGCCAAATCAAGAAATGCCACCAATACCCTGTTTTTAGCTGCCAAAGACTGATTAAGCACATTTGTCAGATCAAACAAAGCATAGGAAATATTTCTTCCACTCCTGAATCCGTACTGCTGTTCACACAAGATATTATTTCTTTCTAAATAGTTTGATAACTACTCTTTAACTAACTCATCAAGAATTTTGGAATACACATTGAGCAGTGAGATTGGTCTATAATAACTTATATTTTCTTTATTGTCGGATTTATAAATAGTCATTAGTAAATAGGTAAATAGGTAATAAATGACTAAATAGGTAGGATACGTGCTGATAAAAAAATACGTATAAAATGAGAATATCTGCAAACCGTATAAAAAAACAGTTTAACCTTTAGGATGAATGGTTGGTGGGTAATCAGCGTTTAGCGCCAATCTCGATGGACCCGTCAAACATTGTTGTATTACGCCTTCTCTTGGGAATGGTCTTTATCGTGTGAGTGACGTTTTATATCTGCCCTACTCTTGGGAAAAATTATGAGTAATCCAAAAACTTTTTTGATTTATCAATCAACAAGTAATCCTACATGTTAATAATGCAAAATATCTATACATGGCACTAGACATAAAACACTGCTCTTTAAAGTACAAGTAAAAAAGAAAAGTAATCAACTTAATCAAAGATAAAGGAAAATGAATTGGCTCCTTCGGCGTCATTCTGAGTTGTCAGTACACAATAAACTATTACTTTATAAACAAGCTAAAACATATCTGGACAATATTGGTGTCCAGCTTTGGTATTGTACTAAAAGAAGCAATATAAAAATTATCCAGACGTTCCATAATAAGGTACTAAGAAGCTTTGTTAATGCTCCTTGGTGCGTACGTGATGTTCTCCACAGAGATCTAGAGATTGCCAAAGTACAAGAAGAGGTTCAACGATTTGCTAAGAAGTATGAAGATAGATTGTATAGGCATCATAACATCGAGATGCTATACTACAACTTCTCAATAATACAGATCAGGTGCGACTGAAGAGGGTAAAGCCATTTGACGTTAGTTTGAAATCAGTTTTATAAACAACCTTTTAATTTTTTTTTGTGGCTGTATATCCACTCCTGACTTTAATACTTATTTCACATTAGTAATAAGTTTATTAAAATCATTGTTTTAATTATTAGCAATTATAAATGCCAATTAATCTTTATAAGGGTTTTTTTAACTGCTACTATTAATTATATAAATACACTAGCTGGCCCGATCCGGCTTTGCAAGTATAGACAAATCAAAGTTAAATGTATATTAACCAAACAAAAATGTCAATAAATATATTATGTATTTTTTATGGGGATTTTTAGTAACTTTGACCCTTAAACCCCCCTAAAATTTTGAAGTTTTTTAAAACCTTTCTTAGAGAGTACCTGGGCTTTAGAGTAAGTTACATACCAAATTTCATTCCAATCCGATTGGTGGTTTTTGAGATTTCGTGATAAGTGCGTCAGTGAGTGGTATTTGGATTTTATATATATATAGATTTTTGTCATACAATCATTAAACTAACAAAACTTTAAAATTTGTATTAATCATAACAATTTTTTAGTTTTAAACTAACAAAATGTATTTGTTTTATTGACATATTTACTGCTTTACTTACTTTGTTTAAATTAAGCTTAAATTTAAGTTTTTTTTAAAAGTTTGTTGTTTAGAATTTAGGCCGCTTTACAATTCGTTGTCTAAATATTGTGCTGTACATTTCATATTAAACCATTTTTACATCCTGTTATTAAAGAATGTCCAATAAATAATAATACTTGACCTTCTTTGGTATTTGTTATTGAAATGGTAATAACATTATTCATATCGAAAGATTAAAATAAAAAAAACTATGTTTTCTTCTTAATATATTTGACCAAAAAAGACGTATACGTTAGCCCAAAGCAGCGCTTATGCCTGCCCTTTCCTATTGTTATTTAACAGGACTAAGTTTATTGCTGCTATGCGACATATATTGCTGCCGTCTTTCATTTATAATGTGAAATTAAAATCATCTTACTACTAACATACGTTACCCAAATATTACTTTATGTTAACATACAAGAACATGTACATATTATGGTAATGTCTTCATAATGTTTGTTGAATCGGAAACCCTAATAAACTAAAAGATTTGTATATTACATTAACTATCACCTATTGAAATACATTTACTTTCCAGACTAAGTCTTAGGAACTTTAAATTGTATTTATTAAACACTAATTAACATAAATATTTAACCTTGGGGATTTCATACAATTAATATAAAATATTTATATTTATAGATATTTATATTTTTGTAAATTTTTTAAAATTTTCTCATTATTTCCATATTACGCAATATTCTAAAAACTAATATAAAACTTTACGTTACCTTCAATACGTGTTGAAGGTATTGCTTCAACTTCACCTTAACCATTGTCCCTTATCTTGCAGCACATACCCTGTTTAATATCAGCACAAAACTGTGACTACGTGACAAAGCTAGCTTTAACAGAATGCATTGATAATGGTGATTTAAGATTAAATACGTGACATGTCATCAATATTCTTATACATTGAAGATTTAAATAATATTTAGAAGCGATAGACGCAATAATAATAATAACAACACTAATTTTATTTGTTCCTTTTTTATGTACAACTAACATATATCTCAATGTATAGGATATAAAATATTGTTCACCCACCTTGTTGAAACTAATTTGATGAAGGGAATTCAAGTAATTACGTATTGTAAAATACATGTATAATAAAGTGCAATACCTTTTATTTTTCCGTCAGTGACCTCTTTTTTGTTGTTGTTCTTTGACGCGTTTCGGGACGTCTATGCCATCTTCAGAAGAGCCCTGAAGATATATATATATATATATATATATCTTATTATATATTGTAAGATATATATATTGTACTTTATTATATATATTAGTGACCTGGATACTATAAAAATGAATTCAAAATACATGTACTTGACGTTTGATATCCGGACGTTTTAGACAAAATTTACTGGATATAATTGTTTAGTAAGTTAATCATAACAAGTAAAATTATTTTGATAAAAAAATAAATTAATATTTAAGATTTATTTTCTTTATTTCAGCACCAACAGTCCAATTATAGAATCGTTTAACTACTTTTAATTCCAACTTGTACAAATATGGAAGACATTTAGAAAATATGAATCTAAGGAAAACTGAAATTATTTTGGTGTGCTTGATACCAAGAGTCTCTTAGAAAAAGATCACGTAACCGCCTGGCCAGCGCTGTGAAAGAAAACAACAATTTGCGGCAATTTGACTGAAAGTTCGACAGAAATGAATCTGAACCGAAAGATTTATTCATTTATTTCATCACTTTTATTTTGTTCCATTTGAAATATGCGACACGTCATGATTATTACATAAATAGTACTAAAACTAAAATATACATGTACATGCAATAACATAGGTTTAAATACAAATTTTAATAAAACACTAAAGCCAATTAATATGTATTTCAAAACAAAAACAAACAACTAAGCCCTTCCCGACACCTGCAGACTGAGTTTACGAAAATCTGGAAAGATATTGTCCCACAGAATAAAACGTTAAAAAGTTTTTTTTTATTAGTAGCAGAGTGAATATTTTAAGCTGTCGATAGGTTTTGTTTTTCATATTTTATGGAAGTGTGTTAAACAATTTTATGCCAGAGTAGTAAATTCCATGTTCACACTGTTAAATTTATGGACAGAATATTGAAAAAGATTTTGACATGTAGGATATTGTTGGTGGTGATGATTAATTTCAGATATACTCTGATTCCTCCTAAAGAAAATATGATATGATGTTTATTGCTCCATAACTTTACACACACACACACACACACACACACATATATATATATATATATATATAATATATGATATATAACATATGATATATATTATATATCATATTCCAATATTAGAAATAATGAAAAAACGATGTTACAACGTCGTGATAGTGATCTCAACCCATGTATCAATACTTCCCACGGTGTCCAACGGTTATTTATTGCAGAGCTCTGATTTTTTGTATGTCCTTTATCGCCGAGAGGTTTAATTTGTTTTATCTCATTTTGTAATTCAAGTAAAGCTAAGTCAAATACTTTTATGAAATGTACAATGATAATTTACAAGTATGCAGTTTAATTCTTTGATTTATTCTCTACACTTTTTTATTATTATATGTCATTTTTGGGCAAAGCATATATTCCTAAATTACACTATTCAAAACTAGCAGTCTAGTCTTGTATTAGGAACATATAAACTGGTGTTTTCAAAATAA
>JAGFPH010007751.1:40945-62525 GCA_018207615.1 Philaenus spumarius | reverse complement strand
AGGTAGAATATTATTTTTTTGTTTTGTTCTAAAAAGTAGTAAATAAATAAAATGATTAAAAACAATATTATTTTGACTACAGTAAGTTGGGAGAAAGTTTGTGTCAGTTAACTGATACCATTTATTTTAAAATATGTTTCTACTTTAAAGAAATGACTTGTAATTTGAATCATAATGATAAAACATTAATTTTATCATTGTGTTTGTACTTCTATTATGCTACGGAAACACTAATATTATTAGTAACGTCATTGATCCAAATTATCACACTATCTAAGTTTCAGTACAATTTTCTGCCAATCCTAACGTAACACTTTCACTTAAGTTTGTTTACCTAGACGGACTTCACTTGCAAAAATAAAACGATTTAGTATTTTAAATTAATAAATTGCGGGATCTAAATGAAGGTAGGTTTTCAATTTGATAAGCCGGAAAAGTCAATTCATTCAGCCTAAATTACATAATTTAGGCAAGTTTGAAAGCAATGGTCCATTAATCAAGGGTTTCTATTAACTTAGGTTTAGCTTATCGATCCCTAACACCACCTTGACATTATATTCGTTCTTATACCATCAAGCCGTTGGTTGTGCAATCAAATTAGTTACATTTGCAAAATGTATTACAACTACATAATGTTTTAATATAGATCAAATAATGAATTAAAACAAAATATATTTTTTATAGTTATTGGTTATATAATATGATATCACATAACTGAATATTAAATATTGTTATATTTGTCAAAAATATTATATCACTAATACACCATGTCACAGAAAGTATTTTATTTTTAATTAATTCATTAGGCTACTTAAATTTATGTGTGTTATGAAAGAAAATACGTTTTCCAATCATACAAAAATACAGTATCTTTCCAAAATAGCATTTGTTGATATTGTTTCCGTAAAGTAAAAAGATATCGTTTATGTTAGAAAATTACACGTTTTTAGCAGAAGTTTTTAATTGTAAAAATAAAAACAGTACAGATCTAAGACGGACATTCAAAAATTCAATCGTTACAATAGATTAGAACAAGTAGGGTAGTTGGAGTGAACTTTTATAAGATCATGATGACGTATCCACAGATAAATATATTTCGAAAATATTCAATGGATACTATTTTATATTCTGTCAGAAACAGATTAATGTTATACTTCACCAAAAATGTCGTTTGGGATGTTTATATTGTACGATTTCTTTCTAGGTAAATCTGGCTTGTGTAAATGAAATCATTCGACAAAACTTTTCATACTGGAGCACCTCAAGCTTTAAACAATTTCTCAGTAAAATCGTTTTAAAATCCAAGTAAATTATTTGTTAAACATAAACAAATTTAAAAAATCAAAAAAATCTGAAGAATTTCTTATAAAATATTAGTTTTTGTAGTAGGCCTAATCACTTTTATTTATTATATTGGATTTGAAAGAATTCGTACAGACATTAAATTGTTGTTGTTGATGTGATCACAACTGTAACTTTGTTTGATTATTCACAATTTGCGTTAAATTATACTTAAATAAGTTATAAACAAATTATTTGTTAACGGACGATGTGGTCTTGAATAAGGCTCCTGACAATCGTCGTTAGCAAAATTTTAATCAATAATAATAATTGTCAGATAAAACTGTTCTTTTATCTTGCTATTTTTGATGTTGTTGTGCGAATTCATCAAAATAAATTCTTTATTACATATTTGTGTATAACATTTTGTGAAATTGATCAAGTTTATACATTGTTTTAACAAACTATTTTAAACGACTTTAAAGGTATTTTAGAAAGGCTTATTTTTTTAAAAACTGTATTTTAAATATAATGTACAACATTTTTATTTTCTAGACCAAGGATATTTTTACAATGTATTACAGGAATATGTAATACACAACTTTACAACATTATGTTTCTGACAGTTTTTCGTTGTTTATTAGTTTTACATAATTACAGCATATCTAGCCTCTTCTATATATTTTTTTTAAATTTTGAAATATCTAACCATATTGTTTTATGAAAACAATTAAATAAAAATTAAAATTTTTTATTAGTATTCTCACAATATACTTCCCGATACTCCAATTATTTATTGGATTAAGTTTTATATTGTAACTTTAATAAAAATTACTTTATAATATTTAAAACTATTGTATTAAATTGTATTAAATCGAAGCAAAAGTTAAAAAAAATCAAGATTGAAAAATTTGCTTAATTTTGAAAGCTCCTAGCTTAATTAACATCTTATTTTTTTCAACAGTACTTCTGTAAATGTTTCATAAATGTTCACAGTTTAAAATTTTTTTTTTTAATATAATACAATATAACAGCTTATTTTTTTTGCCTAACTGCAGATATTATTATTTAAAATCGCAATTTATAATTTATTTTCGCCGATATACTTTAGGTATGTAGTATTAAACATAAAATAAACTCATTGTATATAAAATACGGGCTAGCTTGAAAAGATAGTTCATAAATAATGTTAATTTGTCTTTTTATATTCATAAGATCGTCTTGATTTGAACTATTAATTCATTTTGAAAGAAGAGTTTAATGAAGAATTCAGTGCTCGTACTGGCTGACAGAAACTGTGAAATTGATTTTTTTTATAAATACGATCCACATAAAAAGATGCAAAATGATTCATACAATTTCTTGTTATTTGTTTCATCTAAAACTCTTTCTTTATGTGCAATTCTTCTTATATTATACCCTATGAGATGAGCACAGAATTTCATATTCACCAAATTCGTCTAAAGTAAAACTTTAGGAATTAGCAATGTTAATTAAATATATCTATTTGAATAAACATTGTTATTATCCGTCACACAACTCTGCAATTGAAATAATAATACATGCAAACAAGAATCAAAAATATATATATTTTTCTGTATTTATGTATAGTTTTCTGGAAAACTTGTCCTTCCACATCAGTTCCAAATATTTTGGTAGATAATAAAATTACAAATTACAAACTGTTGAGCAAAAAATACAATCCAAGCTATTAACGAATAACTTTAGCAATATTTAAGGTTAATTAATGTACATTAAATCAAAAAATAAACATATAAGAAAATATTTTGTCAAATTGTTTAACATTGCTTTGCTTTCAATCCCCGTGCTTGCTACATGAACTCAACAGTCGATGCTATTGAAATAAGTCCACTGATAACACAATTTCGAACGGAAGTTTTACCCGTACAAAAAGATTAATAACTCATTAATGTGCAAACATAAATAAAACCTGCACATTAGTATAATAATTAATAAAGATGCCTTTGTACAATGTACATTTGACAAAAGAATAAAGATTTTGAAATTTCATTTGTTTCCTGATATTAAAATAAAATTCGTATATATCCTTTTTCGATTTAAATAATTAGATGTAATAAATTCTTTTAAAGGTTAATAAAATGAGTAATAAAGTCAATGCAATCATTTATTTAAATTTTGCCATTAGAGTTTATAATAAAACTGGCAGGATTGCAATATCCAGGAACGTGTAATTATTTATGCTAGTAATAGTTTTGTACTATGTTAATATTTTGATAGACTATAAATAGGTAGTTAAAGTAATTACAACTATTTTTTTATGTACATTACCTCTCGCAAGAATTCTTTTTCAAATGGACTCAAGAAAGTATACATTATTTTCCATTGAAACATATATGAAATAGAATTACGAATTTATGATACTACCTTGATCAAATTATAACAAACGCAAACAATATTTTACTATAAATAATTGAATATTTGAATTGTTTATTTATACAAAATAACTTATTTTTAAATTTACCTCGTTTAAGTATTTATAGAGGAATACGGTATACATATATAACTTTTACCGACCGAGTCTTTCAACAACAGACGTAGTGATTAAAGTAAACATACAATATTATTCTTGTACTAACTTAGCTTTAAGTGGTTTCTATATTTACAAAATGTTCCAACTAGATCCAAACAGTGTAGTTAATGGCAATCCGTAAATCTTCCAGACGTAGGTATATTGTGCTGTTGACCCTAATGGTTTATTACATTATAGGTTACACTGGCATGGTGGACGACAGAGTAATAACATGCTATTTATGCCCCACTTCAAGTTAAAATGCAGAAGTTAATGTGTAGATTATAGTTTAAACTTTAAGTTTATAAATAATATACTTACAAGTTATACCTATGTAGTAAATTATATACCACATTTCGCCATATAACCTACTGTTATATCAGTAATTACATTTTATAGTTTATAGTAAAAACAAAAATACTTATTCTATACAAATTTTAATTACAGGGATTTTTAAATAAACAATTACTTCACGATGTAACCTAAATATTATCTACGTTAAACATTTATTTTGTTATTCTATTTAAACAAACAAAATTTGTTTTTATGATTTGAAGTCAAATTCTTCATTAAAATTAATCATAGGAGGTGAGAATTACTTAGGTAAAATTATTTGAAATTTATTTATAAGCCATTCTCAAAATTCGATTTTATCGAACAGATCTTTAATTGATATTATGATATATTTACCTTTACTATGAATGAGTAGTGACATATCATATAGAAAAAACCTAGCGTCAGTATCCGGATCCGAACACACAACATCACTAACCCGCTGTGGTAAAAAGGTCGTCTGCTCTTCTAGACTAGATATTGTTTACTAACAAGGAGTATTATTAATTCCTAATTCACTCTGGTTTGAGGTACTGTGAAACATAGACTTCGTTTGTAAGAATGTTGATTAAATTTAATTTAAATTAAATAAATCTGCAAATTTCAACAGATTTTGATGTAATACATTGTGTTCAGGAAGATATTGTTGTTTTCATATAATGGAAATATACATAATGTTTAAAAATCGTGTAAAAGTTCTTCCTTTATTTTTTAAAAGTGTGAATTTAGATAAATAAATGATTAATAACATTTGTAGAGTGTGTTTTTTTTATGTTTTGTTTTATTTTTTAGTATACATAGTACGGTCTATTTACACCTTTCTTCTAACTTGGGTACTGCACCAATTGGAACGGGACATACATGTATTTAAAACAATTAATATTTACGATTTACACTGTTTATGTAAAAAATGCTCAATACATTATTAAATCACAATAACCTTTAAATAAATAAATAGTAAATAAACTGTTCATATAAATATAGACAAAGTTTATTTATCTTACATAAATATGATTTGGGTAAGAAGTTAAAAGAAAGAAGCAATTTTGATTTTTTTTTAACATAAATAATTATTCTTCCTGCCATTACTACTAGATATAATTTCTTTAATAAATCATATGAACTATATCACACACTGCTGTTAACACTGTGTTTAACACTGCTGTGTATCTTGAAAAAATAAAGTTTATTTTAGTTAAAATATAGTACAATCTATTAAACGTAATATTTTAAATTTGTTCACTACCAGTTGTCTGCAATTCGCATTAATCTCTCCCGAGTTTAGACTATCATTCATCAAATATCGTTTAAATTTGAATAGGCTACTTCTGTAATATTGCTTTATCTTTCGATAAATTATTGAACTGAAATATAAATTGTTAAAGTTAATCTTGCATGGCATATGCTTTAAACATACTTGCAAAACATTTATTCAAGTGTACATTGTAGTAAGTGACGTAAACTGGCATTGAAACGCGATACAACCAACTCTTGCAGTTTGTTTCATATATGGTAATCTTAGATAATCAAAGTTAGATGAAAGGAGTTGATCAAAGTATGTTTAGGGTAATTAGTGGAAGATTTTTGTAAATAAGTTTCCAATATTGGAGTTAATCTATGTAATCTAACTACTGCCAAGGACCAAAACTAATTTGTTGAAAGTTGTCATCATTTACGTACTCAAGTGTAAACATACATTAGCTAAAACTAAACATGAACTTTCTCTCTGCAAGATCTTGATTTTGTTGGTCTTAGTTTTCTTATGTTCTTTATTTTATTATTTTAATATACAGCTTGTTTGCCGAATATACCTTATAATTGTAATTTTAACACATAGTTATCAATTGGTTTTAAAATTCATTCAACTAAATTTAGGGTTAATAATTATTTTAGTGCCAGCAATCTTTGTACATTTAAAAAATCCTTTTTTTACGTCATACAAAATTGTATTTTATAGGTGCATTGGTATTTTAGTTTATACATTTTTTTTAACTTTTATTTGATCCAGGAAGTAAACATAATGATCACAAATTTAAAACTTTAAATATAAAAACACGGCTTCGCACACGTATAGGCCTACACAAAACCGATAATTATTTAGATAAAGGAACGTAGTAAACCTGTGTTCAACGTTGAAGTTTTTCAACTAAGGCCATTGTATTTTATCAAGAAGTACCATCTCGGCCTAAACCAAAGCAATCCTAATTAAAAATCTCAAACTCCACCAGAGCTTAGTAGATAATAAATTTCAGAGCAATTATACTAGTAGTTCTGTGAACAGTAGACCTCGCTCGTTGAAATAAAAAATGTGGTTTTGAGCTTAGGTTAAAAATAGTGTGCCAGTAATGAAGTAGAAGGTTTAGCCAGTGAAAATTATTTTGCAATTTATTCGTGTTCGACTCTAAATACTGTGGTGCAACAAAGAAACAAAATGAATAAGATAATGTAGTTGGTAAAGGACTACAACTCAGTAAATGCGACGCAACACCAATCAGGCTCCTTATCTCGGTTCCCCTCCACAACTCACTCACAGCGGTCACACTGATGTAGCGCAGGAAAGAGCAAGACAGCAGGTAGCACTCTCTCCCTCTGAATAAAATTACAAGGTTTTATGAAGATATCTAAAGAATAAACGTAGAAAAACGTGGTTAAAATAAAAAAACTTTTAACTATTTTTAACAAATTTTAAGTTTGCGGCCATTTTGTGTGCTCACCGTTAGAGATACGGTAATAATCAAGAAACCATTTTTTTAGAACATCCAATTTGAATTGCTGTTAGTTTTTTAGTTCGACTTACGGTTAAGCCAAAAACTGGCTTTGGAAAAAAAGCTTACACTAAGAGAAATGGTGCGGCAGCCATTTTAATTTTATTTAAGGGGTTAAAAATGAAAAAAACCTTAAAAACTTTATATCGGCCTAGGAATAACGAACATTCATGCAAAAAATCATGACAATCGGTCAATGCGTTTGGCCGTAATCGTGAGACAGACAGACAGACAGACAGATAGAAAGATAGACTGATACACAGATAGACAGATAGACAGACTGACACACAGACAAAATGCCGAACGGTCGAGCTAAAACGGAGACCTAGCTTCGCTCGGTCAATAATATTATTATAATAGTCTATTAATCACACTCATTAATCACATCAAAAATTTCTCCCGTACATAAATGAAAAACTATACTAAATTCTTTTAATTTTCGAAAAATTAAACATTAAATACAACCTTGAAGTTACAACAAAATTAAAAAGACAGAATTTGTACGAAATTTTAAAACAATTTAATTGTAGTAACACATGAAGACCATCCATACAATTAATAAGTCCTGCAACAAAAATTATCGTACTAAATAATCCCATGCACAACTTTAAAATACACAAAAACCATTAAAAACCTGTCATGCAATTTTAAATTGAGAGTTGGCCAATACCACCCATTTATAACGTCTGAACTCTTTACAAAGACCTTTATAAGTTTCAGATAAAAAGCCGTAACGCTTTCTAGATAAATATTTGAATTGTAGCTCCTTTATGGTTTATTGTTGTGTTTTAACAGTTATTTTATCTTGAAGTTTAGCACATGCGATTTTTTTTATTTTGAGTTCCTTTCAATAATTATAAAACTATGTTTACAATTAACTATTACTGCTTCTTTTAAAACTAATTCCGATCAATGTTGTTTTTAAACAATACCTAATTGACCTAAACACGTGCCTCAGATTAAAATGGATCGAAATTAATTTCCGTTTACGCAGAAAACTGCAAATACCATAACAGTACCATAGATAAACATTTATTACGACAACTGAACTACATAGAACTCAGTGAACAGACAGACCGGTATAACTAGAATCATCGTTACTGTAGATTACGTTAAAGAGCCTTTTAATGTTTTAATCTGATATAAATGTCCCCTTTACAATTACATACCCTACTTTAATTGTACCATAAAGCATTAGCAACAACACAAACAACTTTAATTTAGTGACCATCAGTTTATGTTACACGGAGTTTTATTAACCAAAATAATGTATTTCAATTATTGAAAATATAACTTCATCAGTCTAGCAATAAAATCCACGGAGTCCATACAGTTTGTTGCATTTGTTCCAGTTTTACAATTAATTAGGTTAACTATGGAGCCGAATGAATATTTATATTCTATATAAGTCACACAAGATACGGGCTTGTTGTGTTTTTGTAAGTTTTACACTATAAATTCAGTAGGGGTTATTGTATAAATTTAATATTTATACAGCTAATTCCATTTTTGGAATCTGTTATTTTGGATAATTACATATAAATCTTTCGTGTTTCACCAAAATTAGTTAATTAATGTTATATTATGTAAGAAATATAAAATGAATGGCATCGTTTGTTTACAAAAATTATATACAGGTGTGGCAAAAAGTCCCGGAACAACCCAATATCTTTTTCCAGGTTCTACTTACACAATTGAAACTTTGCAAATTGTTTATGGGTATAAAAAACTACTTTTTTAAAATATGGCTGATTTTTCACCTCCTCTGGGGGACGGCCCGTCAGGAGTCGGTGAAAAATCATAAATGTAAGCATGGGTTGTTATGCATATCATTTTAAAGATCTTGATGAGACAAACACAACGACATAATAAAAATGAAAAATGGATGATCCTGAAAAAAGTTATGGCTGTTCAAAGTTTTGATATGCTGAATGTTAAATGAGCCTTATTCTAAGTTTAATTTATTTTTACATGTTTCATGTATTACACGTTCAACTCTGCAAATTGTTTACGGGTATAAAGAACTACTTGTTTATGCTACAGTTGATTTTTCATCTCCTCTGGGCTGAATCAACTTATTCAAACTTAGAATAAGGCTCATTTAACATGCAGCATATCAAAACTTTTAACAGCCATAACTTTTTTCAGGATCATCCATTTTTCATTTTTATTATGTCGTTGTGTTTGTCTCATCAAGACCTTTAAAATGATATGCATAACAACCCATGCTTACATTTAAGATTTTTCACCGACTCCTGACGGACCGTCTCCCAGAGGAGGTGAAAAATCAGCCATATTCTAAAAAAGTAGTTTTTTATACCCATAAACAATTTGCAAAGTTTCAATTGTGTAAGTAGAACCTGGAAAAATATATTGGGTTGTTCCGGGACTTTTTGCCACCCCTGTATATATGTACGTTGTCTGTAAATTTATGCAGTTTAGTTATAAATTTGATACAATTAAATGGTTGATTTTAATTGATATGATTCTTATTCTTAGAAAAATAAGTTTAAGTTTAAACAAATAATCAAAACAGCAATGTAAAGTTGACTGACCCAAACAATCACCCTGCTCATGCAGATCAATACTGGTTGCTGTGGCCGGCGTCTGTTCAAGATTGTTTAATTGTTTGTAATGAAAAACACATGCTATAAACAAGTTCATATCATAACTCTGATGACTTGTGTGTGGCTCTTTGAAATTGATGCAAAATGTTTAATAAAACTCGCTGTTTCGCTTGTAATATTGTATTGCAACACACTAGTTTTACACAAACTTGTGATTTAAAAAAGTATAATACATTAATAGATATGAATTAAATATTTTGAAGAAGTTCTGTAACATTATGTTTGAAGTAAATGTATACAATTTGTTTGATGGATTCTAATGCTGTAACTTAAAAAAACACTGGTTAATTCTTGAATTTATAAATTAATTAACAAAAAAAATATTGCAACTTTTTGGTATTTTTGTTTACTGAAAATAATAAAAGTATATTTTATAAAGCATGTTTCTTCGTATATTACGACTCATTACAAAGCCAATTCAAAGATATTATTATATACTCTGATACTTTCAAGGAATTGAACAGTATAGATGAAGTATTTAGATCTAAGTAGGGTGGTAGGGGTAGCGGTAAATTCGAGTATCCATATAGACATTCATCGTCCCAAATAAACCGAATGACGTCATGCATGTTAATTTTATCATTATTTATTTAATAATAAACATGTATAATATACTAGCTGACCCGGCAATGCTTCGCTATTGAATAATTATGTTGGTGAAATAAATGCGACAAATGATGGTAATTTTGGGTGTCATAAGGATATGAACCCAAAGCCCCTAAAATTTAGATTTTTTTTTAAACCCTTTCTTAGCGAACACCTATGGCCCTAGAGGAAGCTACATACCAAATTTCGTTCCAATCCGTTTGGTAGTTTTAGAGAAATCGTGATTTAGTAACTTTGACCTCCCCCCCAAACCCCTCTTAGATTTCGAATTTTTTAGACACTTTCTTAGTGAGCCCTAGAGGAAGCTACATACCAAATTTCATTTCAATCCGTTCAGTAGTTTTGGATAAATCGTGATTTAGTAACCTTGATCCTCAAACACCCACCCCCCTAAGATTTCGAATTTTTTGAAACCCTTTCTTAGTGAGCACCTATTTTCCTAGAGGAAGATACATACCAAATTTAGTTCCAATCCGTTCAGTAGTTTTTGAGATTTCGTGATGAGTCAGTGAGTGAGTGGTATTTGGCTTATATATATATATATATATATACACAAGTGGCTCTAGATCGGGTCATTTTCAAGATAACAAGCTGAGACTCAGCATAAATGTTTAAAATGAATATTTTAACTCCTACGTCAAGTTTCAATTCGATATATTAAAATTTGGCCAATTTAGAATGAGCCAACGCTTCATATATGAATAAGATGTCCCCTTTTAGTGATTTTCCCTGCTGCAAAATACATACCTGCATTTTCGAATTTTTTTCAGACAAACCATTGCTCGGACGAAATAAATACATATGACCTTTTTTGTTTAAAAGTACCTCCCCTACACGGTGGTATTTTTTATTTTTCTCTATCTTCATCCCAGCTCGAAATATTAAGGATAATCGAAAAGAAAAATGATAATCGATTTTTTTTTCGACTTTGGGAAATCGATAGACTGGTAAACTTTTTTTATGTTAATCTACATACTTGAATGTACTTATAAAAAAAAAATCAGCAGTATTGTAAATTACTGGAACTTTTGGTCTAAAATTACCTCTACCGACTGGCCTACTACTACCTTTTAATATTCACAATAATACTATTGTATAGTTGGGAGTATTTATTTTGCAATGGGTTTCAGACACGATTTTGCGACACTTGAACCAACTACTGGCGCTTACTGTGTGTCTCGTCCCAGTCACGTAATTTTGTTGTTCCGACAACGTTCATCGACTAAATAATTTCCTAATTTATCATTCACGTACATCCTCCTTCTTGATTTATGGTAGAGAAATAAGTAATTTAACAAAACTAGCCCTGTTTTGAATAGTAATTTAGGAATATATCCTTTGCCCCAAAATTACATATTATTATTAGAAAGTGTAAAGGATAAATCAAATGTTTGAACTATATACTTGCAAATTATTATTTTATAAAAGTATTTGACTTAGCTTTACTTGAATTACAAAATGAGATAAAACAAATGAAACCTCGCGGCTATAAAGGAAATACAAAAAATTACCGTTGGATACCGTGGGAAGTGTTGGTACGTGGGTTGAGATCACTATCACGACTCTTTAACATCGTTAGTTTTCATTATTTCTAATATTGGAATATGATATGGAACTTTACTGTAAATACATTGTTAAGTTTTAGTTATTTAAGTATGTAAATATTTAATTCTATGTTTTCCCTCAATAACACGATATTTGTAGCAACCATACGCATTATTAAACTATATAAAACACAATGCCCTCTAAAAAAATCTTTATCATTTAAAGCTCAAGAAAAGAAAAAAACGAGAACTAGAAACCTCGGAATAGCGGCAATTGCAAAATAATGTTTCACTGGCTAAACCTTCTGCTTACTTCCTTACTGGCACACTTTTTTTAACCTAAGCTCAAAACCACATTTGTTATTTTAACAAGCGAGGTCTACTGTTCACAGAACTACTAGTACAATCATGTCATCGAGTAAATTATTATAATTTGTTGGTTTTGTAAAAATACTAGTGTAATCTGGCAATGATAAATTTGAGTATATTTATATTAAATTAACTAACACAATTTAGTGATTGCATTAAAACATGCATTTTGAAATGATGAGTAGTTGAAATAAGATTCCTACTATCAGTTCAGGTTGTACAGCACGTATTAAACATATGTGTAATTAAGATTAATGCAATTTATTTTATTTTGGTATCCATCCCCTTTTAATTGCTATTTAATTTTAATTGTAGTCATACCACTTGTTTTCTTTGATTTAAATAATTGAACTACAAATGGTTTTTATATCATTTAGGAATAATATTACACAATTTAGCTGTATAGTTTGTAGGAACAAACTTAAAACTATATTAATTGTATAGTGTTAGTGGCCAAATTTGTATATATTTCATTGTAGAGACCATATTGCCTAAACAATCTTGGTACTAATATATGTAAGTTGTGCAATTTCTAGTGATAATTAAGCAGTTTTTGAGCATATAAAAAATTAAGGGTATGCATAATGAATTATTTAATTTTAAATGTAGTTATAACATTTCATTAGTTTGACTTAAGTAATTAAATTTCAAATGTTTTTTTTTTTATAATTTAAAAATAATATTATTCAATTTTAGCTTTATAGATTTTATGAAGTTTGTTGGTTAAATGTATATTAAAATGTATTATCCCATGCTTAGTGTCAAAATTCACAATATCCAAAATAATTTTTTTTTATGTTATACTATTAAAACTGTTAATATTATTGTTTTAATAAATTTTAATGGCCTATTTATACTATGTAACATATCAAATGCATAAAAAACTGTGCCAATATATATATTGGTTTTTTGACCATACTGAAAATTTTATTTTTTTGATATTGTGAGTTTTGATTCTAGAGGCTTCAATATGCTTAGTAACCACTTAGTAATTGTAATCTTTGAACAATCCTGGCATTATTATTGATAAACTGTGCACATTTTATTGAAATCGGTCGAATAGTTTTTTTATTCTATAAGAGGACAAAGACACAAAGAAACATAAACAGACAAATTTTTATGTATATGTACATTTGTTATTCTGAATTTAACCCTACTTTAAAATATCAAATTTTAAAATGTCATATTATAAAGCTTTTAAATTTAAAATGTTGTGGAAGGGTTGATAAAAAGTTTAATATTTGTTCTAAAATGCACACTTTTTGCCTTATAATTTGGGTTTGGTGAGTATCATTTTTGTATACGATTTAAATACGATGTCATGTTTGTTGGAAAATCAATAAAATTGGAATGTGTTTTAAGAGTATGTTTTATTTATTGATTAAACGATTTATTTTGGATAAAATATCATAAAACAAATTTTATTTAAAAAATATCATTATTATATTTAAAATACCTGGATCAGATTTAAATTTTCTGAATCATGGAAAAAACAAGGAAGATAAGATGAATTAGAAGCAGATCACAACTTTACTATTAGAAACAAAAAAGCTGTTTTAAGTATACTTCGTCAAAAAATAGGCCTACAATTATTAATTGTTTTATTTAAAAGAAGATTTCTTGTTTATATGATCCTTGGTTAAATATATGTAAATGATCAATTTTGTTATACTTCTGCCAAAATAAGTGCTATTAAATAATAAATTTCACAAAAATAATATAGATTAAAATATTAAGTATTTGCTTTAATGCTTATGCTAAATATTGTAATTAGCTGTTGAAAAAGATTTATCGTATTAAAGAAGAATCAACAAAAGTTCTGACGGCGCCACAAAATGTACATTTAACTGTAAGAAATTGGCAAAAGTTTGTTACTAGTTGAGATGGTTAAGTGCTTTTGTCCTGCTAAAACATCGATATATCTAAAATTATATTTTGTAGTTGTACAGGTATTTTAAGCATTTCATTGATAGTTTGTAGATAACCTCGATAGACAAAAGCATTTCCTATTTCTTAACTATATAATATTTTATATGTTGCTGCATTATAACAAAATTATGTTTGTTTTCTTGTATTGTAATAATTATCTACAATTAGTCAATATCGTGGAGCAGTTTGGTATAGAACTACACAGGTATTATATCAAAAAACACAAACAAAATTTGTTTAAACGATTTTAAGTAGATATACATATTATATTTTGTTAGAGTTTATGTAGCACCGTTGGTACTTTCTCAACTCTTTATAAGTTGTAAAGTGTCGAATTAAAATTACAACTTGGGGAATTGGTATTTGTGCCAAATTTAGGTTTATACTTGAATTCGAAACATTTGTAAAGTTAATTGTGTTAAGTTATCTGTTTGCAATACTCGTGGATTGAGGTGTTAGCTATGATTGGAGAATACTATTTGCATATACTAAGCCATGGAAATCACACCTACTCTCATCCCTAAACTATTTACACTGTGCAGTCTAAATTGCGTCTGGTGTTACTGACCCATGGTATACCTTGAATAACTTCTGACTACACACTTATACTGTTGCAACCAGTAATGCTGAGTTATTTCATCATTTAATGTTTCCTTATTTAATTTAAAAACACTAAACTATATACAAATATACAAATGAAACAACAGTTATTTGTCAGTTGAAACAACAGTTAATTGTCAGTTGAAACAACAGTTATTTGTCAGTTGAAACAACAGTTAATTGTCAGTTGAAACAACAGTTATTTGTCAGTTGAAACAACAGTTATTTGTCAGTTGAAACAACAGTTATTTGTCAGTTGAAACAACAGTTAATTGTCAGTTGAAACAACAGTTATTTGTCAGTTGAAACAACAGTTATTTGTCAGTTGAAACAACAGTTATTTGTCAGTCTTCGTAGTTTCTATCTTTTGAGAAACGTGGAAACGTGTGTCCTTAATGGATGACTAAAAAAATTTACCATGCGTTAGTGGAGTCCAGAATCCAGTATGGTATTGAATGTTGGGGCGGCATTTACTTTCAAAATATTAGGCCAATAGTTATACAACAGAAACACCTCATAAGGTGCATATTAAAAGTCCCTAGAAATTCACATTCTTTGCCATTGTTTAGGCAGTTAAAACTTCTTCCTTTGAGACATTTATATATTTTCAAAGTATTACAATTATTTTATCTTAGAAGTGGGCACAATTTATCTGATGAGAATGTATACCGTCAAAGACTGCGGTCTAAATATAATAGATATTTGCCTCGTCCGTTCAAGGAAGCTTTTGTTAAATTCTATTTGCATTCTGCACCTAATATTTTTAATAGGATTCCCACGTTTTTTAAGGACGTATAATCTAAGAAAAAATTTATAATGCAACTAAAAACCTGGTTATTTTCTCTGGATGATGTGGAGTGGTTTTTTAAAGTTCTTGTTTGATGTTGGAAAATCTGTGTCATTCGTTGAGTCTTGCTGCTGGTGTTAGTTTTTTAGTTATTAGGATAATGTTATATCAATATAGGCTGCACTGTCAAAAATTCGCGAAAAGTTTTGAATTTTATTATATATTTCTTTTTTTAACAATGTATTTCATAGGTTACACCTTTTAATCTTATGTAATAGCACTTTATTTTTTTAAATTATATTCATTGTTTAGCACATTAGGAGTTTTCTGTAGTTCTTTTGTTTGAGAGCCCGAAACAGGCTGAGCCTATAGGGTTTCCTACATTTTTTATAGAGATTATTGTATAATTTATTTTTATTTTTAGTTTTGTAAGTTTAATTTAATTGTGTGATTCAAATGTTGATAGATACTGTATTATAATGTACTTTTTCTCTGTAAAAAATAAAGATTTTTTTTCTAAAAAAAAAAAAAACTAATAATTGTGGTTTATTGGTACTTATTAGATACGATAACTATTGAGATAGGATATTGGCACTTATTAATAATATAATTATGCAATGCAGTTGTTTTGTGTGAGTGAAATTAAAACTTAAATTTTGATGTTTAAAGTATTTTAATTTTACTGAATTCGTTGTTTTTATTATGTCTACTATTTTTTACTATTTGTTGAATTGTTAAAGGTAAGCATTGTGTTTGAAATACAATTTCTGAAATATTCCATATATATAATAGATTTACAAGTTTTAAATTCTTCAAACCAAATACTTCTACGAATATCTATTAAGATGAAACATAACTTTGTTTATCGTTGTCTAAAATATAAATTACATGAAGCAGTCATTATTTCTATTCTTATAAGTTACACTAATTCGAATGCAATTGTAAAATGGTGTATCGTTTTTGTTTCTAATACTCTCTCTCGGTAAATTTAGCAGCACTGTTTCCAAAAGGTAAAAGACAAATTTTAATAACTCAAGATAATGCATTACGGATTTCTTTACTGTCAAAATTATGTTTGCCTTTGGTTTTATTATAAATTTAAGGTCAATCTATAATAAGAACAGGAAAAAAAAGATGCCATGCCAATTTATTTATCTTTCTCGATAATTTAGGGCATTTAAAAAAATGTCTAATGTAGACATAAGCTACCTGCATTTAAGCTGTCAAAAGTTCTGTCCCTTAAAATTAAACAGTTTAGCCAGTAAAATCAAACAAATGTAACTAAACATATGTTATATTCTTAAACTGATACATTTTAAAAATATTCCTTCTTGTTATTTAAAAAACATCAGAATGCATTATATATATCACTTCAAGCAGAAAGCGAAGTTCAACACTTCATAAAAGTAAAAAATCAAATTTTATAAGTAGATTTTGAGTTTAATCGTTATATTAAAAAAAAATTCTTTAGAATAAATCGCGCCCATTAGTATGATTTAATTAATACTTTCCATTGATTAAATGGAACTTTCGGACCGTTTAACAAATGACATACAAACTTGACGATAAATTATGAAAGCTGAAAGTTAGAACCTCGACTAACGATCACAGCATGTCCTCTGCAAAGTGAAATGTCACTTTCAGGCAATTAGTGAAAACAGCAAGAGTGTTTAAATAATTAATTGTTCAAGTTTTTTGTAAGCCTAACTTCGTCGGATTTACAATATCAACTTTAGATATTTTTAACAAGGAGCTACGAGTGTACTGTAGACGATACATTCAAGACTTTGTTCGTCTTTCTATGTCTGAACAGGTTTATTTTAATGCACAAGGTTGTCTTTTTTACAATTATAGTGTAACTTTTGTTGAGGCAATTTGAATACTGTATATATACATACAAAAATATATGAAATAAAGTTAGTTATTAACAATTTTAAAAATATTAATTTTTGTATTTAAAGAAAATTTAACTTTAGACGTAATATGTGTTGGACAAACAATTACAAAACATGCGTTGTACTGAACAAATTATTATACATTTTATACATGATTTTACGTGATGATTTAAATCAAGTTTTAGAATGGTAGTTTGGGTAGTAAACTCTTAATATTTTACAAATGTATTAATTACAACATTTGGTTGAGTAGATTTTAACATAAGAATGGAATATTGGAAGAACAATAAGTGGTACAAACTATCTCAAGCAAGGAGAGGCATTTTCTTGTTTTATGCAGAATATATTTTAAGTCAATGGTTTGATTCGTTTTGTATCACAACGATTTGAGTCTTTCGGTAATTGGAAGTTGCATATTATGTTTAAATTAATCTTATCTGCTTTTAATTTGGAAATATTGGCAATACTTATTTCTGCTGTTTACATTTTAATCTATATATATAAAAGCGAAACACCACTCTCTCACTCACTCACTGACTCACTCATCACACGATTTATCAAAAACTACCGAACGGATTGAAATGAAATTTGGTATGTAGCTTCCTCTAGGGCCATAGGTGCTTACTAAGAAAGGGTATGAAAAATGACGAAATTTTAGGAAGGGTTTGGGGGGATCAAAATTACTAAAATAATAATTTCAAATCTTTTATTATTATTACAATAGTGCTTTTATTATTTAAGATAAATATATATATACAAGTCAAATACCACTCACTGACTGAACACTTAAAAAGAATACAATTAAGTTAAAAAGACTGAAAATACCAACCACCACGTGCAACGCCGTACGGGTCAGCTAGTCTATATATATAAAAGCCAAAACCCACTGACTCACTGACTCACTCATCACGATTTCTTCAAAACTACCAAACGGATTGGAATGAAATTTGGTATGTAGCTTCCTCTAGGGCCATAGGTGCTCCCTAAGAAAGGGTTTAAAAAAATTCAAATTTTTAGGTGATGTTTGGAGGGTCAAAGTTATTAAAAATCCCCATAAGAAATACATAGTGTGATTTATATTCATTGATATAATATATTTTTTTTCATAAACATTTAACTTTGATTTGTCTATCCGTGCAAAGCCGGATCGGGCCAGCTAGTTTATTTATATATTTTTTTATTTGAGTGAAATACATTAGGTGACTAACCATCAGGATACTAATGTGTTGGGATTCTTGGATCATCCACTCAACCTTTACATCATTTTATGCCATTACAAGGTCGGTCAGACATTAATTATGTTATCCGACACGCATTGCATAGTCTGTCAGACATTCCCTTGTCTTACATTACTAAGGCATTACCTTGTCTGACAGGCATTACCTCACAGGAACATGGTAGTATCCTTATGCATTTAGGCACTTCTTTTATCGTCACTGAACTGAAATTAAACACAACTTTAAAATCTTAGGTTGCCTTTGATTGGGACATTACTTTAAAAAAAGAAGATAATATCTGTTTATTTACCCAGCAGGAAACATAGAAAACTAAATGTATATGTGAATAACGAAATACATTTAATAGGTTTTTACTACAGGCAATTCTTAATTTAACATATTTTATCATGTAAGGTAAACTTAAACTATACTAGAAGTTCTAAAAAAGTGTTAGGTCAATAAATATATGATGGAAAAACACTATTGAGTTTTATATTAATAAACATTTTCAACGTACGTAGGCTTCTATTCTGCTAAAATACAAATGAATTCAATTTTAATTATCTATAATTAGTTCAAACTAATTAAATCTCTCACTTTGTATGTAACCAATAACATGTTTAAAAAAAATATAATTAGTTAATTATTATAAAACCGATGACAGTTATTATTTTTTTTTTTATTTACGTCAACTCAAGTAAAATATTGTACACAATAAATCATTACGCATAATAATTGTTTTAATATTTTGTCTAATTTAACTTTTCTTATAAAACGAAAATACGGTTTTACTTCTAGTTTCTTTTATTAGTCAAATTATTTTTGAATTGTCGAATCCTTAAGAATTTATAAATATATGATTGTGTGCGTATTACATAAGAAATATTCTAGATTGGGTTATATAACTAATATATATTGTTTTAAAGTATTTTCATAATTTTTTTATATTTTGACATAGTATGCGAAGTTTTAATGAGCAACTAGTTAGATTTAACTCATTGCAGATGAAAGAAAGCCTTACACATTGTGTTTAGTGCTAATATTACCTGATTGATCGTACAACTCCCTTTATAAGTTTATACACTAATTTATGTATTTTTATTGTCTACTGCTTTAAACCTTTAGGAGGATTTAGATCTTACCTAACATACTCTTTTATTTAAGTTTAATTAATCTCTTTTTAGCGAATTTCCATTAGAAAAATGAGCTATTGCAGTGGCCCTTATGGTAAGACCCAAGGTCGGGAGTAGCAAATGAGCACCGATCATGGTCCCTAGAACACGTTTTGGGGTGTCTTTAAAAATCATATATATATACGTATATATTTATGTATGTATGTGTGCGCACTCTAACAGACGCATTTATAGTCCGATTTGGTTCAAATTTGGTACACATGTTGGTTGTCTACGTCGCTCAAACGAGTTCGTTATCCAAAAAAATCCACCAAACGGAAGCACGTTTTTTGACCGGAAGTAAATATGTTTTGAGATTTGTATGTCTACGAGAGATATGTCTACGAGAATGAATTTGTTTTTGCGTTTTTTCTACAAATATAAATGTAGGATGTTATTCTGCACATTTTGTTTTTTTTACGCGACCTTATAGCTCGCTTGGTTCCCCCAAAATCGATCAAAACGTAAAATACCATAGAAGTACCCGGTTCAAAGCCATGTGGTGGATACCGCCGTGGGATTGGCGTGCGAAGCACGTCATGCATTGTGTATTAAAGATACCCCCAATACGGGGATTGGCGTACGAAGCACGCAATGCTTAGTGTGTTGAAGATACTCCCAATACGGGGGTTAGCGTGTGAAGCACGCAATGTTTTGTGTGTTTAAGTTACTCCCAATATACGGAATGGCGTGCGTGCTAAGCACGCAATGCACTGTGTATTGAAGATACTCCCAATTTGCGGAATGGCGTGAATTCTAATTTGCAGCTATTCAGCACCGTCGTGAATAGACTTATTTCCCAAATTGTTGGTTGACACCCTAAAACATGGGCCTATAAACCATATTTTATAAATTTGCTCAACTCACGTCAGTGGTTCAGCTGAGTGGTCGAATTATTTATTTCATTATATATTTAACAATACAATATTGGTAAAGTGGTCACTGGGATTTTGCTATAAATCTATCAGGGTTTTTTTCCAATTAAACTATATATTGATGATGCCACCATAACATGTTTATTATACTGTTTGGGTGTATATCTAAAACATCAGAAAGATGTTATTTTGACATCTAGTTACTAAGTTATACAACTACAACAAAACTGAGTGCATAAACAGTGAACGTAAATAAAATCATGAAGAACAAATATGAGAATGAAGTACAACAAGAAAATAGAACAAATTGAACGATTGCATAATAAGCAATATCTTTAAATTGCCTCGTACTTTATCAAATTAGTTTACTATTTTCTAACTGTAAAATAAATAAAATAGACAATATTTTGTATAATTTTTTTAAGAATGAAATATTTTTATTCAAAGTGTTTTTTTTTTTTTATAAACATAGATGTTATATTATTTCCTAAGAAGCAACATGTTTCGTATAAAAAAAAACACAAACATCAAAATTGTGCTGTTTCAACGCCAGAAGAATAATTGCTTTTCAGAAACAATATGAATTTAAACAGACAAGCAATTCTCAATTTCGCCGCCAGATAGGAAAGCAATGTGGGTCGTGTAAGAACAAGACTGTGATATTATTGCCGGAGGCTTATCAGATGAACGGCCAAAAACAGTTTAGTTTCAACACAGTTTCGACAAAGAACGACCCTGAAATTCATCAGAAATCTCGTGCATTCTGTGAAAATGTTTAACTGTTAAGTAAGTAATAAGGATCAAATAATGCCTCGTACAAAGGTAAGTTCATCACAACTGCAATAGTTCTTATTTTTCTTATGTTAAAATGTAAACCTAACTTAACATTAAACTTTCTTGCCATACTAATTTAAGGTCAAGGTATAGACACATTTTCAAAAGATACATTACTATACCAGGTATATAATAGATTAAAATCAATATACCATTCTACTGTGTTTAATCACTTTACAGCGGCTTTCACAGTGA
>JAGFPH010007751.1:24807-39847 GCA_018207615.1 Philaenus spumarius | reverse complement strand
ACATTTTGCTTGAAACTCTTTAAGTAAAAACATATATATTCTTTATTGATAATTAATTGAAAACAATTTAATATGTTTTAACGTTTTTTTAAATGACCCCTTTAAAATCTTTTAGAGTGTCAGATTTATCTATATATATAAAAGCGAAATACCACTCACTCACTCATCACGATTTCTTCAAAACTACCGAACGGATTGAAATGAATTTTGGTATGTAGCTTCCTCTAAGGCCATCGGTGCTCACTAAGAAAGGGATTGAAAACATTCGAAATATTAGGGGGATTTGGGCTGATCAAAGTTATTAAATCACGATTTCTTCAAAATTACCGAACGGATTGGAATGAAATTTGGTATGTGGCTTCCTCTAGGGCCATAGGTGCTCACTAAGAAGGGGTATGAAAACATTCGAAATTTTAGGGGGGATTTGGGGGGATCAAAGTTATTAAATCACGATTTCTTCAAAATTACCGAACGGATTGGAATGCAATTTGGTACGTAGCTTCCTCTAGGGCCAAAGGTGATCACTAAGAAAGGGTATGAAAATTATCGAAATTTTAGGAGCGGTTTCTGGCGATCAAATTTACTAAAATCATAATTTCAGATCTTTTATTATTATGACAATAGTGCTTTTATTATATAAGATCTATATATATAAAAGCCAAATACCACTCACTGACTGAACACTTAAAAAGAATACAATTACGTTAAAAAGATTTAACGTAACCACCACGGGCAACGCCGTACGGGTCAGCTAGTCTTGTATATGCTGTTCATTATTCTGGTTATAAACCCATTTGCTATATCATATTACGGCTTGTCCAAAGTGACGGTATTAACAGCAAAAAAAATTATATTGTTTCTTTAATTTTTGTATATTTTATAAAGTTGTGATTTTTTCAGATGTCTTATAATACGGCTTTACTCAACGGCAAACTGTTTGTAATTCCAATTATTTCCTCCAAAATGTTTTTCAAATTTTGTTTTGCCTCAATTGTCATGATGTTAGCTACTTTGACCTTGTATCAGTATGAAGAGTCCAAATGATGGAAACTTATGAATCTTGGAAGTCCACTTGATCCAATTTAACTTCCAGCATCTTAACCCAACGAAAGTGTTGGGAAATGGTATATTAAACCGTAACGAATTTAAACAAAATAATGAAATTTCCAAAACTTTAATGAGGATTAGTTTGGTCATAAATTTTAGTGCTTCAATCGGAAAGTTATTGATTTAATGAAAGATTTGTAACTACTTGTATGGACATATGTCAGGATTAAGGAAACAAAATTTCAATAATAACTCTATAGAGTGGGCAAAAATATTAAATTTATCTTCTATATTCCATTTTGGAAGGCAATTTAAAAATGTCTTTCAATGTCTTTTCAGTTTGCTTAGGATTCGCTAAACGCAACGTCACGTAAAATTATATTTTAAATGGTGGATCATTGAAGCTGTACGAAATGTGACACACAAGCTTGAAGACTTGACGAAACTATAAGAATTATATGACCACAACACATCGAAAAACATTATTGATCCCACTGGAAAAGGGCAATATTCAAAACTTAAGTTCACGAGTTCTTACTAACATTTGTAATTTGCATATACAAATGTTGTATAATAACTTGATATTATTGGTTATTTTTAGAGTTAACAGGTTTTCGAGTCAAAGGGTTAATCTATATTGTGAGAAGTTACTTTATCTTAAGATAACAGAGCATAACACTAATAAAGACCTGCAATATATTTATTTCCGAAACGATAAAGAAATGTTTTCGAAAATGTATTTGAGAAATTGCGGGATTGGAGATTTTGTTATTCAATTAATTATTAGGTAAATTAAATAAAATAATCTTGACGCAAAAATGGACAAATACAATTCAACTATTTGCTAGAAGTGTTTTATAGAAACTAAAAATCGTCCTCTGTAGGTAACGCATCATTTAAATTGATGATATTATAAAGAATTGAAACGTTACAAAATTGCAGTAGTTAAAAACGCTATAATCCTAAGAAGGTGTATTATACTCATAGATTACATAACATTAAGTAATTTTACATAACATTAAGCAATTTAAATGTATTGATACACAACTTCTGTTCATGTACAGTATTGTTGTTAATATTTCATCAGTTGAGATTTTAAGTGCGTAGCTAAAATCATAGTGCTTCGCCACATCCGCTTCTCAGACATAAGATAGGATATTTGCGGCGCCAAGGCTGTTTTATCTGTTTATTTATCACACGTGTTTCTAGAACTGGCTGCTATTAGCTTTCTGATACTTAACTGAAAAGCCAATACACAAAATACTAATGGTATATTCGACACAATTTTGAACTGGTATTTGAATAATTGTATGTAACTATAATACTGTAATTTTGCCATTTCACTATACTATAATATATAATAACCACTCCATTAATAATTTTGTATCAATTGATTACTGTCTTCCTAATATATTAGGTATTTAGTAATTGATTATTAGTTATGCCTTCTTAACTGCTTGCATATTTATTAATTTACATATTTTAATCTTAAAATGGATAATAACATTCCTACTGCATACTTGTATGGAACCTCTATGCCCAATTGTGATCATAATAATTCAAACTAATCCTGAATTTATATAATTCGTTTTACAAACTGAAATAATTTACTAAAACAAAACTGAATACGAGCATACTATTTTGTTTATTTTGTTTCAGTATTCTTTGGACAGTTTGTACTAGCCAAAAGTGTTTACGCTAATTGTCGATATTTAATTATTTCGGTAGCCGAAATACAAAATTTCCTAAATGTAACACTTTTCCTAAATATAAAATTAATATTTTCTTAATATTTTATAGTCAACCTATATTAAACAAATTTTCTTTAGTAAATTTAATTGTTAGATTAAAACTATATCAAAATTGATCTTTAGGTTATAATTTGTAATGCTAAGAAGTCTAATAAATTATTGTAGCAGCTATTTTTTGGACCAATTCTTGTAATGCACTAGCTAATACTTATTAGTTACAAAGACACATAAAATAAACATATACACACCTCACACGATAAGAGTTTAGTATTTATTATTATTATTTTTCTTTGTATTCATTATTTCATTTTCTTAAATTATCTAATGTGATTAAGTTATTCGTAGAACTTTTCAAGTATCGATAGTTAAAAATCGTAGTAAAGTATGAAATAAACTTATTCTCACAAAAAGACAGTGAATTATAAACATGGTTTATCATTAAACGTGTTGTGTAGTTTGGTATACTATAATTTTAATCTACCAAAACATATGACTTTGGAGTAATATATAAAAGACCTAATCATATATTTTTTCTCCAGAAAACTTGAAGTTTGTATTGGGTCGCGAAGTTTGACAAGAAGACACGTGACCAAACAGCGTCTTCTGATTGGTTGTAACAATATTTACTAAGGCTTTTCGATTGACAATATCTTGAGGTGAAATTATATCTGCATAATTTGTTTAGTGTAAGTTACTGTTAGATTTATTAAACATACATTCAATTGGTTTAGTGATTACTCGTTATTTAGAAACATGAATATACAATTAAAACAAATACGCATACACACGTTTTTTTTTTAGATATTATCACTGCTAACCCTTCTAAAATAACAACAGTGTTATCAAAATTTACATTTATTATGTCGTTTGATTGTTATTTCACTGAAATAGAAGTGTAATTTCCAACACAATTACACCCTATTTGCCCTATTTGACAGAAAATGTTCAGTTCACTTTGCATAAATACTTTGTCTCCTTTAGTCTATTACGTTGACCTAGAGATAATGTATTTGCTATCACCCTGAAGCTCTTTACTTTGTACTTTTACTACAAATCTGCATAACTTAATACAAAATGGAAATAGGGTTACCTGTTTACTTGGGTTGTTTAATTGTCTATTTATTATTAAAATTTGTTTATTACCTTATATGGTCCGTCACAGTCCTTGTTTGTTTGTTTTTTCAAACTACCAGTTTTGACATTTCTATGATGGCATTTTGTCAGATCTTCACACACAGTCACAATAAATAAATATACGTAACACACACTATAAAAACACTTAAACAAAAACACTAAGTTTTTAAAATTTAACGGAAAAGGTGATCACCATTCATGATTCACTGCTAAAGAAGGTGGTTTCCACTCATAATGTGTGTGTTCAATGAGTCAACATAATCCACCGGTGTTAGCATTGATATGATTGTGTTGAATGTGGCATTTAAACTATGGTGTATTTTATCATTTAAAAGAAAGTCTGGTTGGGATTTTGTGGCAATATATATTTCTACCTGTTCGAGCGTATTAAGGAGGTTGCCTTGTTTACATTTATGTAAAATATTTAAATTACTATGGATGTTATTATAAGAGTGGTCCTAATCTATTAAATGTTTAGCGGAGTTTGATATTTGTTCAGTATTACGTTTAGGAAAATGTTCTTTGAAGTTTCTTGCGAGTGTTCGTCCTTTTTGGAGAATATAAAATTTAAAACAGTTGGAACAGTTTTTGAACTCTTTGTTATTTGTTCCTGCTTCAGAGCTTTCTTTAAAATGTTAGAAGTTCTGTAGGCCGGCATAATGTCAAGTTTTGATAGTTCCTTTTTCTGCGTATACTATATTATTACCATATTCAGTGAGGACATATTTGATTTAGTTTTTGTAATTTTTAATTTTCGGATGCATGTGTTTATGAAGGAGTTTGTCTATTGTTTTCGGATGGTAACCATTAGAAACAGCAATCTGTTTAATTATGCCAAGTTCATTGTTGAAATTTCCTGTAGTTAGTGAAATGTTTAGTAAACGGTTTATTAAACTGTGGTACGCTGCAAGCTTATGGGTGTGAGGATGGTTAGATGCGGCATGGATGGTTGTATCTGTAGTGGTTGGTTTGCTGTAAATGTAAAAAATATTGCTATTGTTATGTTTAGATATACGTAAATCCAGAAAGTTGAATTCTTAGTCAAAGTCAGATGTGTAACGGACCCCGCTTCCTTGGGCTCAGCTCGCCTGTGTCCGACTCCTTGAAGCGGCGCTTTCCCTGGTCGGGTTGTACCTTCTTGTCCTCGTGCGGACGTACGGGCGTTGTCAGGATAGTTGGTGGTGAGAAGGTTCTTCAAGAATTTGATAAACCCATGATCAATTGAAACGTTTATTGCATCGGTACAAACGACTACTCTGTTGGTTCCGATTACTCTAAACTAATATTACGCCATGAGGCCAAAGCAAGACCAATTGAGTCTACTCGCGGACGCGTTCACTTACAGACTAACCACTGCATCTCTGGATGCTTTCATCTAGCGTCCCCCTTCCTTGGTTAACTAGGAATCGTCTTCTCAGCGAATGTCCCTCTAGCCAACAATATATTGTATGTCCGCTGTTAGTGGACCCTTTATTATTAAGTATCTTTACTTATTTTTTATAACTATTTACAAGGTGAGGGGTACCCGTCACAGATGATATTAAGTGCGAAGGCAAGATACATTAAAAGGATATCTTAAAAGGAACCGTATATCCTGATATGTTATATCCAGAAATAAAGTACATCAAGACCGTGTCAAGAAAAACATATCGTTAGTGGCATGTATACAAGCTAATAAGTCGATAACCTTTCAAAATTATTAAGTTTAATCCAAAAATGTATTCATATTTTTCTAATAAAATATTTAATAAATGTCGATATAACACGTACATATATTTCTTATAAATTATTGTATTACAATAATTGACCATCACTAATTAATTTATAAAAAATTAAATTTATGTAATTTAAACATTATTTGTACGATCTAAACAAATAGATTAAAATTAAATTTGTAATATAAACTGATATCTCAATTTCAAAATTGACTACTAAACATAACCAATTTTAGAACCTTATTGTTATGACAAATCCTACATTATAAATTGATTTTCCAAAGAAGTATATTAATTTAGTAGAATCACGAAGTATATAATCCGTCCAAAGCATATTATCTTGTCATTAAAAACACAAGTAGTTGTAGCCAAGCACAAAACTTGTAGTCCTTTTTTCTCAGCTTGTGTGCATCGTAGGAGAAATTCGCGCATACCGTTAGAAAGGTAGATGAGTAGAATCCCATTATAATTTACATAGGTCCTCAGGGATACGCCCCAGTGGCCCTCAAAGTTTCAATGTTAATCTTATGGAAGGTCAATCTTAAGGAAGAAGAAAATAGATTTCTTTTGATTTTATCAGGGGCACAAAAAACAGCTGTTCGTATGAAAAACTTAAAACAGCTGATTTTGATCAACAGCTGATTTTGACCAACAACTGATTTGGATCAAAAACTGAATATAATTTTAGGTTAGGTGAATCAAGCAATAGCAATTAGCGAAGCAATAGGTTAGCGAAGCATTGCCGGGTCCACTAGTTTATATAAATATGTGTGGTACATCGACATAAAGTACCATACATCACATGGATTTTGTGGATATATTTGTGTATGTAATAAATGCAGGTTATCTAGTAGTCTGATGATTTCCAGCTCTATACAGCCTAGCTTCAAAAAGTGGATGCATTGCAACATGTATTTATTTACTAGTCTTAAATAACTTTTAACACGCGCAAACAAGTTTTTAAATAAATAGTTATACTCAAATTATATTTTCGTACTAACCTTCTTAACTATATAGATTTAAAGATATTATAGTTTAACTGCGCTGGAAAGTAGGATAAATATTTGTTTTAAAACAACCGTAAACAACGTTTTTAATTTATTAAATTTTTGTTTTACAATCGAAAAGTTATTTATTTTCATAATAAAAGTAATATAATTTTAAAAACTCATACAGATTTATATAAAGATTTATTGTTTTTTAATTCGTTAATAAGCCAGCAACATTTTATAATTAAAGGCGTTTAATGCCATTGGATGTGATGTATTACATATTCTGTATATATTTTGGGAGATTTGGTTCATTACTCAAAATTCATGTAACTCATTGTCAATGTTTACAAATAACTTATTGTAATTTATATAAGTTTTTCTTCGTTTTCAAAACCATTCACTGATATGTGAACGTCTTTTGGAGTCAATAAGAATAACACCATTTATGCGTTTGTAAAATTACTTTTTTTATAATTATTATCAAACCTTGAATAATTTAATATGAATTCGGTTTCTCACTGTAGATAGCCTAGGTGAAAATCTGTCCAAAAACGTGTCTTGCGCCTACAGAATAAAAAAAAAGGTGATACAAATTTCATTTCGGAGTTTTACCTCACACCTTATTTAATTTACGTATTAAAAAGTAAAAACCTAATGATGGTATATTGTGCGATTAACTACAATTGGTGGTTGGTTTATTATGAAACTTTATCTGAATGGATCCAGTGCCGTCAATAATGGCACTTTCTTCTACAAAGTCCATTTACTGTAATGGAATATGTCTTAAGGTACATCAAGTTGATGGTGCACTTTCACAGGAAGTGGTGCAACATGAACTTTAGACGTAAAAAAAGTAAACAGTAATTAATTTATGGTAAATTTGTCGAAAAAATGTGTTCCTAGAAAAAGTATATAGCTGTTAACCGAGTTTATTTTGGTGCTAGATAGTTAAACGGAACAAGAAACTAAATGCTGCACAATACATTGAATCTAACAGTAACAACATAATGTAATGGTAATTAGATTGCGCATATAATACAATCAAGAAGTTATAATTAATATGTTAAAAAATTACAATTAAATTAACAAGTTAGCAATAATGAAATAAAGATCTTTAGGAATTATTGAATGTTGTAAAATGGGTTAAAAGAGGTGCTATGTTATTTAAAGGATATGCCTATTTATTTTTATTGTGATTTGAATTAATTAATTTCTTCGATAACATTTTACAATTTTGATTTCATTACAGACCTCACCTGAATCAATCACAGAACTTAACTTGTTAATCATAAATATACATTAGTATACAAAATTTATATTTTCTTGAAATTTGTTCTTAATTGAATCAGATAAATTCTGTCTTACAGCTGTTATTATTTTTCAATGTTTTTTTGTCATCGCCAGAACTAAATAAAAAAATATTGAAATGGTTTTGAGCACGTTATTTTACTACTTTTCCGATATAATATCAAACAGATTTTTGTTTTTGTTTTTTAAGGATTAATGTAGACATCGCGTTTTAAATGAAAGATAAAGCGTATTCAATAATTATGGCACAGCTGCAATTTGTTAGAAAGCAAAACTGACATGTCATTGAGTACAGTATCACAATAAGTAAAGTAGGGAAATATCAAGGATTTAACTAAGAGCACTCTAATTTTAAAAGGCAAGACGTCCTGCACTTTTGTTTAATGAGTGCATCCCAGCAAAAACCTTACTAAATGTATCAGTCACATAGTCCCTCCTCGTCAGTCTACTGTCCAAGTAATTTAATTTTCAATAACAGTCCACACCACGGCACTGTAAACGCCATCACTAATCAAGTTGAAATGAACTGAAATACAAATCACTGATGACAGCTTGGTAGAGTGGGACAATACGGCTTCCATGTAGCGTGTGTTTTGTGTGAAACTTCCTTACTGTTTCCGTAAAACTTTCAACAAAATCTAAGCGTTGGCATCGCATGCTGATTCACTGTTATAACGATAAAATCATTATTGTGAAGAATGTGTAACTTCTCAACAAGGTATTCCATTTGTAATATATTATATGTATATAAAGTAATCTGAATCTAAAACATTTAGCACAAGATTGACATTTTTTTTTTTTTTTTAAGATAAGAAGGAAGTCATTGAAGTTTTATTGAAAGTATTTATGTTATAAAATGTTAATCTATACGATATAACACCATTCAAAATAAGTTTCAAATGCATTCTATGTGTTTATTTTAAATAAAAGACAATGTTTCCTTCCGTTATACGCTATTTTTTGTTTTCCATTTGAAAAACTCCTATAACCAAATCGAATTAATATTTTTATTACACAAAACATCAACTTAATATATAATATAATTTAAAGACAAGTAAGTTATTTTAATAAAATATTATGAATGTCTAAAAAAAAACCTGAAATTATCACTTCCTTGTAAGGTTATTAAAATATTATGACTGAATTGACATAATTACTTTATTACTAGGCCTATGTTATAGCAAAATTAATTGAATAAAACTAAATATTAAGATTGTGTAGACTACTGCTGTTTGTAATGCAAGGCAGGAGGTATCTTATTTTTATGGCTTCCTCTCTTGCAGGATTACCAGGGAATAGAATCATGTACTAAGAACGGGGTTTCTTAAGTTGGGCGAAACGAAACTTGATTTACTGTCCTATAATAAAACATTATTTTTTCGAAAGGCAAATTTTATGAAACAAATTTGCTTTAGACAAATGTATTCCTGATTATGAATAATCTTTTTGAATAATACCACAACATTATCTAAAATATTATTATTACAATTAACAAATGTATTATAATTTGTTAATGATAAATTTAAAAGTAAAAGCCTAATCACATTTGGTTTGATTTATGATTTATCTTTTCATAATATCTTCAAGGCTTATAAATTTGCCCAAAATGCTAAATTTACAAAAAATATGAAACACATTTAACTCGTATTGTGGTAGTAATTTCATTACATTATTTAGGCCTGCTCCTCCATCACGTTTGATCAATAATTCTTCACAAATAAGCGAAACGAGAAAACAGTTATTTTCATAAAGTATTATAAAAAATAATAATAATTTCAAATATGATCTTTTGGAGATGGTAAGCCGAAAATTTGATTAAGAGTACGCCACTCGACATATTATTATCCAATTTATATAAGAAATATGAGCTATTGCACTGACTCTTATGGTCAGAACTAATGTTGGAAAAGTCAATGAGCACCAAATGAGGCGCTGAGCGCCAAAGTGACATAAGCGACAAAAACTTGAAACTGAGAAAATGGCACAAGATTTGACCTCGCTGGAACATCAACTTTTAATCTTTTATAAAGCTTGGATTGAACCCAAATGAACTTTGTATGGATTATATTAACAGATAGTTTATTTATAAATATTCTAATCATAGAGAAAATAATACTAATAAGTAAATAAATGGTGCATAGCATACATTGGCTTTTATAGTTTTCTTGTGTGATGGCAGTTACGGTACTAAATATCGGTGCTTAGGTCATTATGGCTTTCATAACCAACCCAATTAATTTTAAGAATTAATAATATAAACTGCATACTTAACTATTTTTATGGCCACCAAATACTATAATAAACAGAGTTTAAAGAGTTCCACAACATTAAGCACACTACAGCAACGATGAAATAAAGAAAATAGTAAAACTGGTGCATAGGCTAGTTGGTATTACAATGAAGAAAGATTTCGGCTGGTTAGGTGATGTTGGGTCAGAGAATACCATAGTTAAGCATGAGATGCAATGGATTAGTACAGGTTCATTGGAATAATAAAATTCATACATACAAGGTGGAAAATATTACTTTTATTATAAAACACAATTCTTTAAATTATTTTTTTTACAAAGACCTTATTCTTCATCTTCACTACTTGAGGTGAAAATCACATCCGTAGCATCATCATCAGTTTGAAGAGTTTTGTAGAACTCCCGTGATCCTTGGGTAATGAAGGCCAAGAGTTTTTCAATGTCTCATATTTTCGCTTTTTTGATTTTACGCCCACGTGGATAAAACAGTGTGAGTTAAATAGTGTTGATGGTACTCTTAGTTTTTTTTTAAGGTCAACTCTTTTTCTTCTATGGTCTCTCCTTTCACAGATTTATATTCTTTACCGCTATTTCTTAGTCGTTTTCTTAAGTTCTTTTTCCAATTCGTTTCATATCTTTGTCTTTTTCTTGGGCGATTAGGTGTTTGATCTTCATTATCTGCGTCTATATTTTCTTCTACTGAATCGTCCATCGCAGATTCACTATTGTTATCAGGAACTGATTCTTCAATTAATTGGTTTCCTATTTCTTGAAGAATTTCATTGGTTTCTTCCATTGCTTCGACTTCAAATCGATGTGTTTCTCTGGTTTCAACCTCTTCATTTAGAGCAGCTTCAAACATTTCTACATTAGAACCCTCTTCAACTGAAGTTTCATTAACATTATTTACTAAGAGGGTATCGTCGAAAACTTCTAAATCAATAAAACATTATCTGTCTTCATCTTGAAGTAATTCAGCTGAATAGTAATTTAGAATGAGTTCATTCATTGTTATATAGCCACTACTTCGACACGGCCTTCATTTGTATGATGTATTTCAGGGTTTTCCGAGGAAATTATATCATTTTTTGCAGCGTCTTCAACTTCTCCTTCATCACTATTTAATGTGTTTTCACTGGGCAATAACTCGTCTAATGGCCTATTCATGTCATCGGATAGGACTTCTTCTTTATTTCCTTTTTCTTCATTACAATAGGAGTGATCAAATGAAAAGAAAACATTATTGGATTAGGCTACAAATTGGCAAAGTTTATTAATGCCAAAGTAGCCTAAGCACCAGTTCCATAGTAGTCTAACCGCCAAAACATAACTAAGTACCTAGCGATGACATTGGAAGAAATTAAAAAGTAGCTCAAGTACCAAAAATTATAAAAAGAGCTTTTAAAACTTTTAAACTATTGGCAGTGTGACCAAAAAGCTAAATTGTATGCAAAGTAGCATGATTTTAAAATGTTACATTGCTTTTTACTGCGTATATTTACAAATAAATACATTTTTTAAGGCAAAAGTTAAACCGTCTCAACGTTTCACATGCCTTTATTAACTTCCGGTTTACTTGTTTTGTCTGAGATTATTTAAAACTTCTAGTATAGTTTCAGAAAAAATATATCTTCTTATTTACTATTAAATCCAATTTGTCACTTTTTCCTTTCAATTAACTATTATAACTTAAGTTTAATAACCACATTGTATGCACAACCTATGAAACGTAAACTACTTTGAATTCCATTAAAAACCATTTTATCTACGACCATTGCAATAAACACCAATAACGCTATTACAAGTAACATCAGAAAGAGGTACATTACAAACCAAAAGCCAACCCGATTAGGTAATGATATCATTACCTAACAGGAGTCACTTTACATAATAGGCTCTAGACCACTGAGAGCTCGTCATTTGACGGAAGTAGAGTTGTAATAAAAATAACGCTATTCGTACATCAGCTGATTGTACCCATACGTTCCGGATGTTAGTGTGTTATTGTAACTAACCTCAAACGTGAGTTGACGCATTCCGCAAACATGAGTGATAGTGATGAATTTTGTTTAACTCCAGAGGAAATTAATACAAAAGCAAATTCGGCTCTGAACAATTTGTTGCCAGAAAAATCTAAATTTCGTTATGAAAAGGTTTATAAATAGATTATGGAGTGGAAAACTAGAAATGGTGTTAGTTCGTTTTCCGAGAATGTTTTCATTGCGTATTTTGAGGAATTGGCCCAAGATAAGAAACCTAGTTCGCTTTGGTCTATTTATTCAATGATTAAATCTACAATCAACATCAAACATCAAATAGCCTGTATATTTTTGGTCATAGATAAAGTAGTGTACGCAACGATTGTATTCAGCCTTTAAGCCACTCGTGAGATATTTAGAACACTCGCTTCGCTCGTGTTCCAACTTACATCTCACTCGTGGCTTAAAGGCCTTCATAATACAATCGTTGCGTAAACTACTATTTTATGGCTTACCTGTATTAATGGTGTAATTTTTCACTTTTTGTGACATCTTGAGTATTTGTAAAGTTCTGGATTTAAACATTTTAACTAGAAAAAAACACTTAAATCACCGAAGTTTAGAGAGCTGCACCTCTAACCTCTAACCTTATGGGCTTGTAAACACAGGAATTGGAGGTTAAGTCAGTATGGCATTAGAAAATTGTTGCAGGACAGTGGTACCAAACTAAACTTATACCTTTAAAAAATACCCTGCTATTTTTCTTGTCGCTTAGGTTAGTTTGGTTTGTGCTCCTTGCTTCAAAGAACATATTACAACAAAAATTAAAAAAAAAAAAACTGAATTTGTCGCTTAGGTCACTTTGGCGCTCAGCGCCTCAAATATGCTCCCCAGACCACATTTTGGGGTGTAATAAAAATGTATTATAGTATATCTTTAAACGTGTTCCCAGCCTAAGGGCTGCATTTTATATCCGATTTGGTACACATACACAGGTCGTTTTTTTAAGGGGAGTTGAACGGTCCATAAGAGCCAATGTTAAATTGTCAATATTAATGATCCGTTATCTCAGAAACTAATACAGATATCTGATTGAAATTTTTACTACTTTTTTATTGCTATTAATATAGTACACTGTACTAGAATTATGGCTACATCTGAAAAATTATTACAAATATGATTTTTTGAAAAAGTACTAAAAAAAACGAATGTTTCTTTATACATTTAATTTTTTTAAATAAATATTTACAAGCAGATTAACACTATTTTAGTACAGCATATGGCTACATACATATTTTACTTTGGTTTAAAATTTCAAATAACTGGCATTATTAATTTCTGAGATAACGGGTCATTTATGTTAAAAAAACCTAATTTTCGGAAAAACAAGAAACACGAAAACTAGAAAAAAAAAGAAAAACTTCCCTATTCCCGCAATGTTAATTTTGCAATATTGATGACCCATTATCTCTGAAAGTACTGAAGATATAAGTTTAAAATTTTTAACTTAATGTATATGAACACATGGTAGTATAATCATTATCCTGAACTATTATTGAATTGTTAAATTACATAAAATGTCGTTTTCCTGGTTTTTTTTTAGTAAATACCTTAGTAAAATAATGAAAAACAGCCCCAGCCGGAGACCAGATATCTAGTAATATCCCGTCAGCCAACCACCGTTTGCTTTACTTCCGCCCTCCTACCCTCAAACCACAGATATGATTAGATATCTGGTCTCCCTAGCCTAGATTCGAACTCGGCATCTTGTGATCAGAAAGACGCCTCGTTATCCACTAGACTACGGCTTCATGAAAGAAAACTGACAAATTAACAAAACTTCAGTTACTTTACTATCGGTATAAATATTCCGTGTAAAGGGAAAGATAGTTTGTCAGCACCATCTAGGAGCGGTTATTGCAAAAATGTACCTTGATCAGCGCCATCTAGGAGTTGTTATAGGAAGTTTGATTGGTTGTTCTTAAGTTTGAATCTGTATGAATTGCATGTGTGAGACGTTTATAATAATTACTTAGCTCGGTTCTTACTAAGTTTGTCTGTATTCGTGAGAGGTTTATAAGTGATAATAGTCTATAAGTGAAATACTTAATTATTAAGGACTTTCCCATTAATAATTCAATCACAAATGTATTACAAAACACAAAAAAAAAAAACACTTCAATGTTCAATTCACTAATGTATTCCGAAATTACTATCTAAAAGTTCGGTTTAAATTTTAATTCAAAATATTTTTTCTCAGCTTAATATACTTCAAACCTACAAGTATTATATATCACTGCGTTCAGAAAAGCCTACATTTTAATAAAAAAATAAAAAATAAAAATCAGAAAAAAATAATTTATTAATGGTTCAACTCCCCTTAAGTTGTTTGGACATTCTCGTTGCCATTAAATTAAAACAACCGGAAGCCCTTTTTTTTACCAGAAGTAACAATGTTTTGAGATTTTTCATCTACACATACCACATACAAGACAAGTATAAAATATTTGGATGCAAATTTCCTCTTTTTTACGCGACGATGTAGCCAATTGAGTTCCCACAAAATCGATCAATATATAAAGTTCTATAAAAGTACCAGGTTAAAATTTGTATTGTGCGAGCGAAGCGAAGGGCATCAATATCAAGGTGCAAACTGGCAAAGCACAGTCCATAACGCGAAGCAACGTTAAAGCCAGCTCTGGAGGCTAATGCGCAAACAAATTAATTCTACTAATATATTTACGAAGAAGTATCACAACTTAATATGTATTCTATATCCAAGATTAGAAGGAATCAGTATAATTATTGTTGAATACAGTCACTGTGAAAGCCGCTGTAAAGTGATTAAACACAGTAGAATGGTAT
>JAGFPH010007751.1:0-17221 GCA_018207615.1 Philaenus spumarius | reverse complement strand
TCACTGTGAAAGCCGCTGTAAAGTGATTAAACACAGTAGAATGGTATGTTGATTTTAATCTATTATATACCTGGTATAGTAATGTATCTGTTGAAAATTTGTCTATACCTCGACCTTAAATTAGTATAGCAAGAAAGTTTAATGTTAAGTTAGGTTTACATTTTAACATAAGAAAAATAAGAACTATTGCAGTTGTGATGAACTTACCTTTGTACGAGGCATTATTTGATCCTTATTACTTACTTAACAGTTAAACATTTTCACAGAAGGCACGAGATTCCTGATGAATTTCAGCGTCGTTCTTTGTCGAAACTGTGTTGAAAGTAAACTGTTTTTGGCCGTTCATCTGATAAGCCTCCGGCAATAATATCACAGTCTTGTTCTTACACGACCCACATTGCTTTCCTATCTGGCGGCGAAATTGAGAATTGCTTGTCTGTTTAAATTCATATTGTTTCTGAAAAGCGATTATTCTTCTGGCGTTGAAACAGCACACTTTTGATGTTTGGCTTTTTACTTTCTCCACCCTATACTTAGTATATGGAGAAAGTATTGTTTTCGTAAAAATGTTTGAATTTGAATTTTCAGTTGAATTATCTGTTTTGGTGCTCCCAGAACCACAAAAAAATGTTTAGTGCAATTATCTGTGTTGGTGCTCCCTGAACCCAAAAATATTTTTAGTGGAATTTTTTGTTTTGGTGCTCCCTGAACCCAAAAAAGTGTTTTTAGAGTGGTGTCTGTCTGTATGTATACACGACCAGAGAGGACACTATTGGTCCGATTTTCATGAAATTTGGTATGTAGGTACTAAACCCTAATATCTCCAGGCATTTTTTTTCATTTTTTGGAATTCTTGATTTTTAAGGGCAATTTACCACTAAAAACCAATAAAAAACGACAAAAATTCAAATTTCTCAAAAACGGCTCTAACGATTTTGATGAAATTTTCAGTATTTATAGTGCTTAAGATGCCAAACAAAATGACACCACCCGCTTTTATCAAAACTTCGGCGTTTTATAACTATGGGGAAATGTTTAAAAATAAACAAGTTTGTGTTGGCAATCTAGCAACGCGGCAGCGGCCGCACGGGGTAGCACCACGGTAGTGAGCACGGCCAGTAATTCAAAGGTCTCGCGATCGAATCCCGCCTGGGACAATAATTTTTTATACGATTGACGTAGGTAGAATATTATTTTTTTGTTTTGTTCTAAAAAGTAGTAAATAAAATGATTAAAAACAATATTATTTTGACTACAGTAAGTTGGGAGAAAGTTTGTGTCAGTTAACTGATACCGTTTATTTTTTATACGAAACATGTTGCTTCTTAGGAAATAATATAACATCTATGTTTATAAAAAAAAAAAAAACACTTTGAATAAAAATATTTCATTCTTAAAAAAATAATACAAAATATTGTCTATTTTATTTATTTTACAGTTAGAAAATAGTAAACTAATTTGAGATAGTACGAGGCAGTTTAACGATATTGTTTATTATGCAATCGTTCAATTTGTTCTATTTTCTTGTTGTACTTCGTTCTCACATTTGTTCTTCATGATTTTATTTACGTTCACTGTTTACTGTTTATGTACTCAGTTTTGTTGTAGTTGCATAACTTAGTAACTAGATGTCAAAATAACATCTTGCTGATGTTTTAGATATACACCCAAACAGTATAATAAACATGTTATGGTGGCATCATCAATATATAGTTTAAATGGAAAAAATCCTGATAGATTATAACAAAATCCCAATGGCCACTTTACCAATATTGTATTGTTAAATATATAATTAAATAAATAATTCGACCACTCAGCTGAACCGCTGACGTGAGTTGAGCAAATTTATACAATATGGTTTATAGGCCTATGTTTTAGGGTTCTAATCAACAATTTGGGAAATAGGTCTATTCACGACGGTGCTGAATAGCTGCAAATTAGAATTCACGCCATTCCGCAAATTGGGAGTATCTTCAATACACAGTTCATTGCGTGCTTCGTACGCCAATCCCCTGATTGGGGGTATCTTCAATACACAATGCATGGCGTGCTTCGCACTCCAATCCCACGGTGGTATCCACAGCATGGCTTTGAACCGGGTACTTCTATGGTATTTTACGTTTTGATCTATTTTGGGGGAACCAAGCGAGCTATAAGGTCGCGTAAAAAAACAAAATGTGCAGAATAACATCCTACATTTACATTTGTAGAAAAAACGCAAAAACAAATTCATCCTCGTAGACATATCTCTCGTAGACCTACAAATCTCAAAACATAGTTACTTCCGGTCAAAAAACGTGATTCCGTTTGGTGGATTTTTTTGGATAACGATCTCGTTTGAGCGACGTAGACAACCAACATGTGTACCAAATTTGAACCAAATCGGACTATAAATGCGTCTGTTAGAGTGCGCACACATACATACATAAATATATACGTATATATATATATGATTTTTAAAGACACCCCAAAACGTGTTCTAGGGACCATGATCGGTGCTCATTTGCTACTCCCGACCTTGGGTCTTACCATAAGGGCCACTGCAATAGCTCATTTTTCTAATGGAAATTCGCTAAAAAGAGGTTAATTAAACTTAAATAAAAGAGTATGTTAAGTAAGATCTAAATCCTAATAAAGGTTTAAAGCAGTAGACACTAAAAATACATAAATTTTAGTGTATAAACTTATAAAGGGAGTTGTACGTTCAATCAGGTAATATTAGCACTAAAAACAATGTGTAAGGCTTTCTTTCATCTGCAATGAGTTAAATCTAACTAGTTGCTCATTAAAACTTCGCATACTATGTCAAAATATAACAAATTTATGAAAATACTTAAAAAAAATATATATTAGTTATATAACCCAATCTAGAATATTTCATATGTAATACGCACACAATCATATATTTATAAATTCTTAAGGATTCAACAATTCAAAACTAATTTGATTAATAAAAGAAACTAGAAGTAAAACCGTATTTTCGTTTTATAAGAAAAGTTAAATTAGACATAATATTAAAACAATTATTATGCGTAATGATTTATTGTGTACAGACCAATGTTTTACTAGAGTTGACGCAAATAAAAACACAAATAATAACTGTCATCGGTTTTATAATAATTAACTAATTATATTTTTTTTTTACATTTTATTGGTTACATACAAAGTGAGAGATTTAATTAGTTTGAACTAATTATAGATAATTAAAATTGAATTCATTTGTATTTTAGCCGAATAGAAGCCTATGTACGTTGAAAATGTTTATTAATATAAAAAACTCAATAATGTTTTTCCATCTTATATTTATTGACCTAACACTTTTTTAGAACTTCTAGTATAGTTTAAGTTTACCTTACATGATAAAATATGTTAAATTAAGAATTGCCTGTAATAAAAACCTATTAAATGTATTTAATTATTCACATATACATTTAGTTATCTATGTTTCCTGCTGGGTAAATAAACAGATATTATCTTCTTTTATTAAAGTAATGTACCAATCAAAGGCAACCTAAGATTTTAAAGTTTTGTTTAATTTCAGTTCATTGACGATAAAAGAAGAACCTAAATTCATAAGGATACTACCATAGGTAATGCCTGTCAGACAAGGTAATGCCTTGGTAATGTAAGACAAGGGAATGTCTGACTGACTGTCGGATAACGTAATGTCAACTATGTAATCCCTGACATACCAGTTAATGTCTGACCGACATTGTAATGGCTTAAAATAATATTAAGGTTGAGTGGATGAACCAAGAGTCCCAACACACTAGTATCCTGATGGTTAGTCACCTAATTTATTTCACTCAACTAAACAAATATATAAATAAACTAGCTGGCCCGATCCGGGTTTGCACGGATAGACAAATCAAAGTTAAATGTATATTAACAAAAAATATATTATATCAATAAATATAAATTACACTATGTATTTCTTATGGGGATTTTTAATAACTTTGAACCCCCAAACCTCACCTAAAATTTTGAATTTTTCGAAACCCTTTCTAAGGGAGCACCTAGGGCCCTGGATGTAGCTACATACTAAATTTCATTCCAATCAGTTCAGTGGAACTTTTTAGTAAATTTGACCCCCAGACTCCCTAAAATTTAGATTTTTTTGCAACCCTTACTTATCAGCACCTACGGCCCTAGAGGAAGCTACATACCAAATTTCACTCCAATCCGTTCAGTAGTTTTTGAGAAATGGTGATCAGTGGGTCAGTGAATTTGGCTTTTATATATACAGACTAGCTGACCCGTACGGCGTTGCCCGTGGTGGTTGGTATTTTTAGTCTTTTTTAACTTAATTGTATTCTTTTTAAGTGTTCAGTCAGTGAGTGGTATTTGGAATTTATATATATCTATCTTAAATAATAAAAGCACTATTGTCATAATAATAAAAGATTTGAAATTATGATTTTAGTAACTTTGATCCCCCCAAACCCTTCCTTAAATTTCGTAATTTTTCATACCCTTTTATAGTGAGCTCCTATGGCCCTAGAGGAAGCTACATACCAAATTTCATTCCAATCCGTTCGGTAGTTTAGAATAAATCGTGATTTAATAACTTTGATCCCCCCAAACCCCCCTAAAATTTCGAATTATTTAAAACCCTTTTTTAATGAACACTTATGGCCCTAGAGGAAGCTACATACCAAATTTCATTCCAATCCGTTCGGAAGTTTTGAAGAAATCGTGATTTAATAACTTTGATTCCTCCAAACCCCCTCCTAAAAATTCGAATTTTTTTAATCTCTTTCTTAGTAAGCACCTATGGCCCTAAAGGAAGCTACATACCAAATTTCATTTTAATCCGTTCACTAGTTTTTGAGAAATCGTGATGAGTGAGTGAGTGAGAGAGTGGTATTTCGCTTTTATATATTATATAGATTAAAATGTAAACAGCAGAAATAAGTAATGCCAATATTTCCAAATTAAAAGCAGATAAGATTAATTTAAACATAATTTGCAACTTCCAATTACCGAAAGACTCAAATCGTTGTGATACAAAGCGAATCAAACCATTGACTTAAAATATATTCTGGATAAAACAAGAAAATGCTTCTCCTTGTTTGAGATAGTTTGTACCACTTATTGTTCTTCCAATACTCCATTCTTATGTTAAAATCTACTCAACCGAATGTTTTAATTTATACATTTGTAAAATATTAAGAGTTTACTACCCAAACTGCCATTCTAAAACTTTATTTAAATCATCACGTAAAATCATGTATAAAATGTATAATAATTTGTTCAGTACAATGCATGTTTTGTAATTGTTTATCCAACACATATTACGTATAAAGTTAAATTTTCTTTACATATAAAAATTAATATTTTTGAAATTGTTAATAACTAACTTTATTTCATATATTTTTGTATGTATATATATTCAAATTGCCTCAACAAAAGTTACACTATAATTGAAAAAAGACAACCATGAGCATTAAAATAAACCTGTTCAGACATAGAAAGACGAACAAAGTCTTGAATGCATCGTTTACAGTACACTCGTAGCTCCTTGTTAAAAATATCTAAAGTTGATATTGTAAATCCGACGAAGTTAGGCTTACAAAAAACTTGAACAATTAATTATTTAAACACTCTTGCTGTTTTCACTAATTGCCTGAAAGTGACATTTCACTTTGCAGAGGACATGCTGTGATCGTTAGTCGAGGTTCTAACTTTCAGCTTTCATAATTTATCGTCAAGTTTGTATGTCATTTGTTAAACGGTCCGAAAGTTGTATTAATTAATTGATTGATTCAATCAATGGCAAATGTTGATTAAAACATACTAATAGGCGCGATTAATTCTAAATTCAAATAACATTTATATATTTTTTTAAATATAACGATTAAACTCAAAATCTACTTATAAAATTAGATTTTTTACTTTTATGAAGTGTTGAACTTCGCTTTCTGTTTGAAGTGATATATATGCTGCATTTTGATGTTTTTAAATAACAAGAATGAATATTTTTTAAATGTATCAGTTTAAGAATATAATATATGTTTAGTTACATTTGTTTGATTTTACTGGCTAAACTGTTTAATTTTAAGGGACAGAAATTTGGACAGCTTAAATACAGGTAGCTTATGTCTACATTAAACATTTTTTTAAATACCCTAAATTATCGAGAAAGATAAATAAATTGGCAGGGAATCTTTTTTTTTCCTGTTCTTATTATAGATTGACCTTAAATTTATAATAAAACCAAGGGCAAACATAATTTTGACAGTAAAGAAATCCGTAATGCATTATCTTGAGTTATTAAAATTTGTCTTTTACCTTTTGGAAACATTGCTGCTAAATTTACCGAGAGAGAGCATTAGAAACAAAAACGACACACCATTTTACAATTGCATTCGAATTAGTGTAACTTCTAAGAATAGAAATAATGACTGCTTCATGTAATTTATATACTAAATATGCTGCTTTAATAGAGTTATAACGTTTACGAGCCGTATATAGAAAATAAAGTTTACGTACAAAAAAATAATATTTTAATTGTATGAGGTATTATTTTCTGCAGTAACTTTTCTTTTCCTTAAAACAAAGCAGAGAAACCTTTAGACAGCGATAAACAAAGTTATGTTTCACCTTAATAGATATTCGTAGAAGTATTTGGTTTGAAGAATTTAAAACTTGTAAATCTATTATATATATGGAATATTTCAGAAATTTTATTTCAAACACAATGCTTGCCTTTAACAATTCAACAAATAGTAAAAAATCTTAGACATAATAAAAACAACGAATTCAGTAAAATTAAAATACTTTAAACATAAAAATTTATGTTTTAGTTTCACTCACACAAAACAACTGCATTGCATAATTATATTATTAAAAAATACCAATATCCTATCTCAATAGTTATCGTATCTAATAAGTACCAATAAACCACAATTATTAGTTTTTTTTTTTTTTTAGAAAAAAAATCTTTATTTTTTACAGAGAAAAAGTACATTATAATACAGTATCTATCAACATTTGAATCACACAATTAAATTAAACTTACAAAACTAAAAATAAAAATAAATTATACAATAATCTCTATAAAAAATGTAGGAAACCCTATAGGCTCAGCCTGTTTCGGGCTCTCCAACAAAAGAACTACAGCAAAATCCTAATGTGCTAAACAATGAATAGAATTTAAAAAATAAAGTGCTATTACATAAGATTAAAAGGTGTAACTTATGAAATACATTATAAAAAAAAGAAATATATAATAAAATTCAAAACTTTTCGCGAATTTTTGACAGTGCAGCCTATATTGATATAACATCCTAATAACTAAAAAACTAACACCAGCAGCAAGACTGAACGAATGACACAGATTTTCCAACAACAAACAAGAACTTTAAAAAAACACTCCACATCATCCAGAGAAAATAAACAGGTTTTTAGTTGCATTATAAATTTTGTCTTAGATTTTACGTCCTTCCAAAACGTGGGAATCCTATTAAAAATATTAGGTGCAGAATGCAAATAGAATTTAACAAAAGCTTCTTTGAACGGACGAGGCAAATCTCTATTATATTTAGACCGCAGTCTTTGACGGTATACATTCTCATCAGATAAATTGTGGCCACTTCTAAGATAACATAATTGTAATACTTTGAAAATATATAAGTGTCTCAAAGGAAGAAGTTTTAACTGCCTAAACAATGGCAAAGAATGTGAATTTCTAGGGACATTTAATATGCACCATATGACGTGTTTCTGTTGTATAACTATTGGCCTAATATTTTGAAAGTAAATGCCGCCCCAACATTCAATACCATACTGGATTCTGGACTCCACTAAGGCATGGTACATTTTTTTAGTCATCCATAAAGGACACACATTTCTCAAAAGATAGAAACTACGAAGACTGACAAATAACTGTTGTTTCAACTGACAAATAACTGTTGTTTCAACTGACAAATAACTGTTGTTTCAACTGACAAATAACTGTTGTTTCAACTGGCAAATAACTGTTGTTTCAACTGGCAAATAACTGTTGTTTCAACTGACAAATAACTGTTGTTTCAACTGACAAATAACTGTTGTTTCAACTGACAAATAACTGTTGTTTCAACTGACAAATAACTGTTGTTTAGACTGACAAATAACTGTTGTTTCAACTGACAAATAATTGTTGTTTCAACTGACAAATAACTGTTGTTTCATTTGTATATTTGTATATAGTTTAGAGTTCTTAAATTAAATAAGGAAACATTAAATGATGAAATAACTCAGCATTACTGGTTGCAACAGTATAAGTGTGTAGTCAGTAGTTATTCAAGGTCTACCATGGGTCAGTAACACCAGACACAATGTAGACTGTACAGTGTAACTAGTTTAGGGATGAGAGTAGGTGTGATTTCCATGGCTTAGCATATGCAAATAGTATGCTCCAATCATAGCTAACACCTCAATCCACGAGTATGGCAAACAGATAACTTAACACAATTAACTTTACAAATGTTTCGAATTCAAGTATAAACCTAAATTTGGCACAAATACCAATTCCCCAAGTTGTAATTTTAATTCGACACTTTACAACTTATAAAGAGTTGAGAAAGTACCAACAGTGCTACATAAACTCTAACAAAATATAATATGTATATCTACTTAAAATCGTTTAAACAAATTTTGTTTATGTTTTTTGATATAGTACCTGTTTAGTTCTATACCAAACTGCTCCACGACATTTACTAATTGTAGATTAATATTACAATACAAGAAAACAAACATAATTTTGTTATAATGCAGCAACATATAAAATATTATATAGTTAAGAAATAGGAAATGCTTTTGTCTATCGAGGTTACCTACAAACTATCAATGAAATGCTTAAAATACCTGTACAACTACAAAATATAATTTTAGATGTATCGATGTTTTAGCAGGACAAAAGCACTTAACTACCTCCACTAGTAACAAACTTTTGCCAATTTCTTACAGTTAAATGTACATTTGGTGGCGCCGTCAGAATTTTTGTTGATTCTTCTTTAATACGATACATCTTTTTCCAACACCTAATTACAAAATTTAGCATAAGCATTAAAGCAAATACTTAATATTTTAATCTGTATTATTTTTGTGAAAGTTATTATTTAATAGCACTTATTTTGGCAGAAGTATAACAAAATTGATCATTTACATATATTTAACCAAGGATCATATAAACAAGAAATCTTCTTTTAAATAAAACAATTAATAATTGTAGGCCTATTTTTTGACAAAGTATACTTAAAACAGCTTTTTTGTTTCTAATAGTAAAGTTGTGATCTGCTTCTAATGCATCTTATCTTCCTTGTTTTTTCCATGATTCAGAGAATTTAAATCTGATCCAGGTATTTTAAATATAATTATGATGTTTTTTAAATAAAATTTGTTTTATGATATTTTATCCAAAATAATCGTTTAATCAAAAATAAAACTTACTCTTAAAACACATTCCAATTTTATTGATTTTTCAACAAACATGACATCGTACTTAAATCGTATACAAAAATGATACTCACCAAACCAAAACTATAAGGCAAAAAGTGTGCATTTTAGAACAAATATTAAACTTTTTATCAACCCTTCCACAACATTTTAAATTTAAAAGCTTTATAATATGACATTTTAAAATTTGATATTTTAAAGTAGGGTTAAATTCAGAATAACAAATGTACATATACATAAATAATTTGTCTGTTCATGTTTGTTTGTGTCTTTGTCCTCTTACAGAATAAAAAACTATTCGACCGATTTCAATAAAATGTGCACAGTTTATCAATAATAATGCCAGGATTGTTCAAAGATTACAATTACTAAGTGGTTGCTAAGCATATTGAAGCCTCTAGAATCAAAACTCACAATAACAAAAAAATAAAATTTTCAGTATGGTCAAAAACCAATATATACAGGGTGTTCCCAAATTATGTTTCCAGACTTCCACAAATTGTTCCTTTGGTCAAAACAAGAACAAAACTTCCAATAAACATAGGTCTTAAAACGCTTAGTTGCCTAGATATCCACCATTTTGTTTTTTGTACAAAATAATTCATATCTAGATAACGGTTTGACTGATTGAGTTCAAACGTGGCATGAAGTTTAACCTGACAATGAAATATCTCAAGAAAAATAAACGATTAAATCCAATAATGCGTTTCAAAATGGCAGCTGTTTGAACATTTCAAACCTAAATTACTCAAAAACCGTACATTTTAACGAAAAATGTCAAGATACCTTTTTTGTAGCCTTTTTGATTCCCTATCGAATAGTGTAACTTTCAAAACAATCGGAAGAAGGATAAGAGTTAAGTTATGTTTACTAATTGGTTTGTTCAACCCGGCATCCTATACAAACACAGTAAATACTACAATATTGTATGGCCATTTGTTGCCATTACCTTTTAACTTAGCTATTATCCTTCGTCCGATTGTTTTGATAGTTATACCATCCGATAGGGAATCAAAAGGGCTACAAAAAAGGTAAATTGACATTTTTCGTTAAAATGTACTGTTTTTGAGTAATTTAGGTTTGAAATATTCAAACAGCCGCCATTTTGAAACGCAAGATTGCATTTAATCGTTTATTTTTCTTGAGGTATTTCATTGTCAGGTTAAACTTCATGCCAAGTTTGAACTCAGTCAGTCAAACCGTTCTCTAGATATTAATTATTTTGTACAAAAAACAAAATGGCGGCTATCTAGGAAACTAAGCGTTTTAGGACCTATGTTTATTGGAAGTTTTGTTCTTGTTTTGACCAAAGGAACAATTTGTGGAAGTCTGGAAACATAATTTGGGAACACCCTGTATATGTTCCAGCACAGTTTTTTATGCATTTGATATGTTACATAGTATAAATAGGCCATTAAAATGTATTAAAACAATAATACTTACAGTTTTAATAGCATAACATAAAAAAAAATATTTTGGATATTGTGAATTTTGACACTAAGCATGGGATAATACATTTTAATATATATTTAACCAACAAACTTCATAAAATCTATAAAGCTAAAATTGAATAATATTATTTTTAAATTATAAAAAAAAAAACATTCGAAATTTAATTACTTAAGTCAAACTAATGAAATGTTATAACTACATTTAAAATTAAATAATTTATTATGCATACCCTTAATTTTTTATATGCTCAAAAACTGCTTAATTATCACTAGAAATTGCACAACTTACTTATATTAGTACCAAGATTGTTTAGGCAATATGGTCTCTACAATGAAATATATAAAAATTTGGCCACTAACACTATACAATTAATATAGTTTTAAGTTTGTTCCTACAAACTATACAGCTAAATTGTGTAATATTATTCCTAAATGATATAAAAAACCATTTGTAGTTCAATTATTTAAATCAAAGAAAACAAGTGGTATAACAACAATTAAAATTAAATAACAATTAAAAGGGGATGGATACCAAAATAAAATAAATTGCATTAATCTTAATTACACATATGTTTAATACGTGCTGTACAACCTGAACTGTCATAGGAATCTTATTTCAACTACACATCATTTCAAAATGCATGTTTTAATGCAATCACTAAATTGTGTTAGTTATTTTAATATAAATATACTCAAATTTAGCATTGCCAGATTACACTAGTATTTTTACGAAACCAATAAATTATAATAATTTACTCGATGACATGATTGTACTAGTAGTTCTGTGAACAGTAGACCTCGCTTGTTAAAATAACAAATGTGGTTTTGAGCTTAGGTTAAAAAAAGTGTGCCAGTAAGGAAGTAAGCAGAAGGTTTAGCCAGTGAAACATTATTTTGCAATTCCCGCTATTCCGAGGTTTCTACTTCTCGTTTTTTCTTTTCTTGAGCTTTAACTGATAAAGATTTTTTTTAGGGGGCATTGTGTTTTATATAGTTTAATAATGCGTAAGGTTGCTACAAATATCGCGTTATTGAGGGAAAACATAGAATTAAATATTTACAAACTTAAATAACTAAAACTTAACAATGTATTTACAGTAAAGTTCCATATCATATTCCAATATTAGAAATAATGAAAACTAACGATGTTAAAGCGTCGTGATAGTGATCTCAACACACGTACCAACACTTCCCACGGTGCCCAACGGTAATTTATTGTATTTCCTTTACAGCCGCGAGATTTCATTTGTTTTATCTCATTTTGTAATTCAAGTAAAGCTAAGTCAAATACTTTTATAAAATAATAATTTGCAAGTATATAGTTCAAATATTTTATTTATCCTTTACACTTTCTTATAATAATATGTAATTTTTGGGCAAAGGATATATTCCTAAATTACTACTCAAAACAGGCCTAGTTTTGTTAAATTACTTATTTCTCTACCATAAATCAAGAAGGAGGATGTTAAATTAGGAAATTATTTAGTCGAGGAACGTTGTCGGAACAACAAAATTACGTGACTGCGACGAGACACACAGTAAGCGCCAGTAGTTGGTTCAAGTGTCGCAAAATCGTGTCTGAAACCCATTGCAAAATAAATACTCCCAACTATACAATAGTAGGCCTATTATTGTGAATATTAAAAGGTAGTAGTAGGCCAGTCGGTAGAGGTAATTTTAGACCAAAAGTTCCAGTAATTTACAATACGACTGATTTGTTTTTTATAAGTACATTCAAGTATGTAGATTAACATAAAAAAAGTTTACCAGTCTATCGATTTCCCAAAGTCGAAAAAAAAATCGATTATCATTTTTTTTTCGATTATCCTTAATATTTCGAGCTATGATGAAGATAGAGAAAAATAAAAAATACCACCCACCGTGTAGAGGAGGTACTTTTCAACAAAAAAGGTCATATGTATTTATTTCGTCCGTGCAATGGTTTGTCTGGAAAAAATTCGAAAATGCAGGTATGTATTTTGCAGCAGGGGAAATCACTAAAAGGGGACATCTTATTCATATATGAAGCGTTGGCTCATTCTAAATTGGCCAAATTTTAATATATCGAATTTAAACTTGACGTAGGAGTTAAAATATACATTTTAAACATTTATGCTGAGTCTCAGCTTGTTATCTTGAAAATGACCCGATCTAGGAGTCGATTTCGATTATCGATTTTAGGAGTACCGGACCCACGAACTAATTTCAATATATTCGAGTTTCGTCAATTTTTGGAATATCAACACCAAATTTGTTTTACAAGTTGAGTACACCAGTATAAATATTCTTAGTAAGTATGAACGATTTTTTTCTTGATATTTTTAAAAACGAAGCGCTTGAAAATAGTTTTCTGTTTTACCTATCTCGTTTTAACTATAACACTTTTGGATTCAACGACTCCATTTTCGACATTTTTGAACATATCGATTTAAAAATTGGTACAGAAGTTACAAATACAATTTTTGTTGCTATACTTATTTTAAAAACTATATTTTAAAAATGAATTATCTGCAGCTGATCAACTCAAGCGTTTTGATAAAAAATCTAAAAAGGTCTAAAATTATACTTTTTTAATTTACTTGTGCTTTTAAAAGTAAATAATGAAAAAGGTTTATACTCCTTGAACTTGTTTGAATATATATATTTAACTTGTAAAAAAACTTTCAGGTTGATATTTTGAAAATTCTCTAAACTGGAGCCGATTAAAATTAGTTCGTGGGTCCGGTACTCCTAAAATCGAGAAACCCATTGATGAGTCAAGTGGCTCTAGATCGGGTCATTTTCAAGATAACAAGCTGAGACTCAGCATAAATGTTTAAAATATATATTTTAACTCCTATGTCAAGTTTCAATTCGATATATTAAAATTCGGCAAATTTAGAATGAGCCAACGCTTCATATATGAATAAGATGTCCCCTTTTAGTGATTTCCCCTGCTGCAAAATACATACCTGCATTTTCGAATTTTTTCCAGACAAACCATTGCTCGGAGGAAATAAATACATATGTCCTTTTTTGTTGAAAAGTACCTCCCTTACATGTTGGTATTTGTTATTTTTCTCTATCTTCATCATAGCTCGAAATATTAAGGATAATCGAAAAAAAAAATGATAATCGATTTTTTTTCGACTTTGGGAAATCGATAGACTGGTAAACTTTATTTTATGTTAATGTACATACTTTAAGGTACTTATAAAAAAATCAGCCATATTGCAAATTACTGGTTGTTTTAACCTATACCGACTGGGCTATAGAGAGAAAAGCTATAGGGTTGAAACATAGGCAAATGTATAAGCATCTTTGTTCTGACGGACTGAATGAATCACAAACATAGAATCAATGTAGAGCAAAACTACTGAAGATAAAAATAAGAAAATGTTGAGGTATATTGTTATGGGTAATAGGCGCACACTAAGAAATGATGTTGTAAAATTTGTATTGTAAAGTATAAAAATAGTGCAAATTCGTGGGTGTACTCCCAGCCAGATAACAGATAAAACTGCTGATTAGGGTCAAAAGCTTGGCAAAACCCATGTTTGCTGAATGCATCCTTATATATAATTCTGTAAGCGAAATTTTAGATTCAAAATTATGGGAATTTGGTAAATCGGAGGATAATGGGAGAGGTATTAAATTAAAGGTATCGATTCAAAGAACGAGGGAAAAATATAAGTTTTTTTCTAAAATTAAAAACTAAAGGATTTTTGAGGTCCCCAAAAAACGAAAAATCCCCATAAGAAATACATGGGAATTTAAAAACGTCTGCTTTGTTTACATTAAAACATTTGGTATTAAATAAATAAATTAAAAACATAAAACAGCTGTTCTGTAAAATAATATAACAGTTAATGTAAATTATAATACATTCTGCTACTTATTAACCTATAAAAGATACGCGTTGACACACACATAGAAGAGAAACCTTATAAGTGTGATTTTTGGAAGGTTGTATGGCTCTTCTATTAACTTCTCATACATTTATACTAATATTATAAAGAGGTAATGTTTGTTTGTTTTTAGGGGATAATCTCTGGAACTACTGAACTGTTTGAAAAAATAGTTTTACTAATAAAAAAACTACACTTTCCATGAGTAACATAGGCTATAATTCATTTCGATAAAAACCTTTTTTATTTCAATATTTGTAAATTTAGTCGGAAAAAATTCTTAGGTTAGGCCTATAATGATAAACCAACGCATGTATTCAAATTTACTAACATAGCAATAAATTGAATAAAAGAACAGATAATATAGCTGTTTATTCAAATATTTCCATTAACAGCTGATTTCAAAATTTGAAGCAATTATTTTTGTATTTCTAGCTTTTAGGTTAGGATTTTAAAGTGTAGACCTGAGCGTTGCTGGTTCTTTTAACCATTATTATAACTGCTGTTATCAAATATAAGAAATAATTTGATTTGAACATTTATCATTATTTATCTTAGTTTTGAGGTTATTATTAGGTCTAATCGTACAACTTTATTATAAATAAAACATAACATTTGTTTTTAGAAGGTTCCATTGGTGGTTGGCGTGCGGAGCACGCAGGGGTCTTCCCTAGTTTACATTGAATACCATAACAACAAACTTGACTAATTTAGAGTCGGTTTATTTTATTTTATAGCAAACAGCCTTTTTAGGTTAGTTTAACAAAATAAAAGCAATAACAAACAGGCTTATTGGATTATAAGTCAAAAATCTGTTGTTACATATTATATTATTTCCTGTAGTTGGGAATCTATGTATATATATATATATATATATATATAAGCCAAATACCACTCACTCACTGACTCATCACGAAATCTCAAAAACTACTGAACGGATTGGAACTAAATTTGGTATGTATCTTCCTCTAGGGAAATAGGTGCTCACTAAGAAAGGGTTTCAAAAAATTCGAAATCTTAGGGAGGGGGGGGTTTGAGGCTCAAAGTTACTAAATCACGATTTATCCAAAACTACTGAACGGATTGGAACGAAATTTGGTATGTAGCTTCCTCTAGGGCTCACTAAAAAAGTGTCTAAAAAATTCGAAATCTAAGAGGGGTTTGGGGGGCGGTCAAAGTTACTAAATCACGATTTCTCTAAAACTACCAAACGGATTGGAACGAAATTTGGTATGTAGCTTCCTCTAGGACTATAGGTGTTCGCTAAGAAAGGGTTTAAAAAAAATCGAAATTTTAGGGGCTTTGGGTTCATATCCTTATGACACCCAAAATTACCATCATTTGTCGCATTTATTTCACCAAAATAATTATGCAATAGCGAAGCATTGCCGGGTCAGCTAGTATATTATACATGTTTATTATTAAATAAATAATGATAAAATTAACATGCATGTCGTCATTCGGTTTATTTGGGATAATGAATGTCTATATGGATACTCGAATTTACCGCTACCCCTACCACCCTACTTAGATCCAAATACTTCATCTATACCGTTCAATTCCTTGAAAGTATCAGAGTATATAATAATATCTTTGAATTGGCTCCGCAATGAGTCGTAATATACGAAGAAACATGCTTTATTAAATATACTTTTATTATTTTCATTTAACAAAAATACCAAAAAATTTCAACATTTTTTTTGTTAATTAATTTATAAATTCAAGAATTAACCAGTGTTTTGTTAAGTTACAGCTTTAAAATCCATCAAAAAAATTGTATACATTTACTTCAAACATAATGTTACAGAACTTCTTCAAAATATTTAATTAACATATCTATTAATGTATTATACTTTTTTAAATCACAAGTTTGTGTAAAACTATTGTGTTGCAATACAATATTACAATTGAAACAGCGAATTTTATTAAACATTTTGCATCACTTTCAAAGAGCAACACACAAGTCATCAGAGTTGTGATATGTACTTGTTTACAGCATGTGTTTTTCATTACAAACAATTAAACAATCTTGAACAGACGCCGGCCACAGCAACCAGTATTGATCTGCATGAGCAGGGTGATTGTTTGGGTCAGTCAACTTTACATTGCTGTTTTGATTATTTGTTTAAACTCAAACTTATTTTTCTAAGAATAAGAATCATATCAATTAAAATCAACCATTTAATTGTATCAAATTTATAATTAAACTGCATAAATTTACAGACAACGTACATATATACAGTGTAATTGAAAAGTCCCGGAACGGTGTAATACATTTTTTACCATTATAGATAAAGTAATGAGACTTGGTATATCAATAATAGCCATAAATGTCTACTCTTTTAAGGTATTATCACTTTTTTATCACTTAAGGGGGACGGCCCACGAGGAGTCAGACAAAATTCTTAAATAGCAGCATAGGTCGAGTTTGGTATCAAATTA
>JAGFPH010007750.1:44635-62526 GCA_018207615.1 Philaenus spumarius | reverse complement strand
TAATTTTGCAAGCACCTTTTGGGCGGGAACGATTTTTTAGATTTTTTTAATTTCTTCATTTTCCCACTTTGAGCGCATTTAGCAAGAAAACGGTAAGAGATAGCAAAAAATGTTAAATACAAAAGTTGTAGAAAATTTTATTTCAGACTAACGATTTTTCATCAGATTTAAGATCCAATCATCCATTTAGCCACTATTCATCCGAGAAGGGAGGCCCCGCCCAAAGTCCTTAAAGCTAGACGATTTCACTGATTCACTGACATTAATTATTAGGCACTTCCCGTATTCGTACCCCCCTCGACCTCATACTTGAACTAAAGCTCTCGACGAGAAACTTTTGGAAAAATTGCAAGAATGAAACATTTTTTAATTTTGGAAACACCTTTTGGGCTCAAACGATTTTTTCGATCAACTATGTACAAACTATCCAAAGATTAACTAGATTCTTTAGCGAATTTTCCAACTGCGAGCGAAGCGAAGCAGCCATCTGAGGCCAAAGGCCTAGACGGGGTTGGGACGCGAAGCGTCCAGGGGCAGAGCCCCTAGTTAAAATAATAAACTGCACATTTAATAAATAAGCCACGAACTAAAATAGACCCGAGATATAAGATATTAATAAAAAAAATATTATAAAACTATAAGTAATAATTTAATTGACCAATTGTTTTAAGTGCTCTATATATATATTTAATAGGAAGGTAAATAAAATTGTAAAGATATTGTTAAGATAAAATAACTGTTTAATAAAAGAATTATAAAGTTGTAAAACAAGAAGACTACATTATTTAACATTGTTACAATAATTAAAAGAAAAACTTTTATAAATTGACGCCCAACAAGTGGGGCATTTAGTTATTAAAAAAGAGAATATTATACTTTCTATACGCATTTTTACTAGATAGTCTACAGTAATGTATTAACCTCAAAAATTATTATTCTTTGTAAACTTATTAAATGTTAAAGTCAAGATAAGCAGTCAACGATAGAAGGATTTAACAGCTAAATGAAATTATTAAAGTAATCGATAGCACAATAGAATCAGTTGTTGACATCAGGATCTTCAAGGACTTCGCCATCAATAGAAGGAAACAAGACGTACAGCAAGACTGATAGTGCAGGGTGCCAGCGACTGCAGGATACAAGACTTCAGGACTCCTACATAACAGGACTTCCCTAAAGGAATCTAGACGTGCCAGGATTGGGACAACATCTTGAGTCTACAACAGTACCTAGTACTTAGGAACACCTAGTAGCAACGCTATATATAAAAAATAATCTCGCACAAGGTATAGTCAGTAACATCCTATTTAAATTAATACATATTGCAGCATGGCATTTTAATTTTGTTTATAAAATAATTTGGGAAAATATAAATTGCAAAACTTAACTTCATAAAAATCTATCTCTCACAACAGTCTACATTTTAACCCTTTCCACTCGAGTGTCGGGGTAGCCCCGCACCCTACTAATCCTCACGAACTCCTATGTCGGGCGAGCCCCGAACTCGCTATGATAACGTTCTTTGATTGCATTTGAACAGACGTAGTTACTTTGATGACCGCTATTGTTGAAGTTTGAGATGTGCTGCTATCTGTGGAATTTTTTTAGGACCATTTGAATTCAGTTTCTGTGGTAAATAAATCTTAGAAAATGTAATGTTTGCCGTCTTTGGCCGGTCTGTAAACAGCTGTCTGCTCTCGCCGTTATTTGGTTCCTACTTACTACGCAGTGTTTTAGTGAGTTTACGCGTTGTTTAGTTTTGTTGGAATAGGTTAGTGTATGTAATTTCACAGTTTATTTTTTAATATTGTTCTTTTTATAATAATAATGATTGTTGTGAAATAAAATTAACGAAGACGACGGCAGTTTGTTACAAAATGACGTTAGTGGCAACGGAACTTTTGTTTCGAACCTAAGTGATTCCAAAATTACCAATCAGTTTTGAAAAAAGCTTTTCTTACTAGTTTTGATCTGCATAATACTGTTGTTAAGCAATAAAATAAATAGTTGAGGCAATTTTGTTCAAGTTGGTGTCAAAACTAATTGTTTTCATAAAAACTCATTTTTACAAAAAACTTGTTTTTCAATTATAACTTTTTTATAATTTATTATTGTGTCTAATACATGTGTAAACCACTTAATTTTGTGTATAATGACATAGACAACAAAAAACAAACAACAAATATAGGTCTACCTATGATAATTTTTTCCAAAATTCTTGTTTATTCCAGTTCTTTGTTACACATTTATATTTTTTTCAATAAATAAAAACACATACTTTAAAATACAAATATATGTTTTTTTTTCATACCAATCTATACTTTAGTCATGGAAGAAACTACAAAAAAATCAGCCTTTTAGAACTGACAGAAATACTTTTTTTGGAGTAAATAAATTAAAGTGCAAATTCGCTCAAAATTAAATTGACCTGATAGCAACACTAGGTCCCCAGTAATTGGAGTGGAAAGGGTTAAAGTCAATCAAATAATATTGTAGATATATATACATTCTTAAGGTTAGTTATAAGAAGCATTTTTATTTTAGGTTTTTAATTTTTGTAAGGTAATGATTAACATGTATGATTATTAAACATTATTAAATTTTATAAGAAATAATATATTTCTTAAACCACAAAAAAATCTTTTCATTTACAGTATAGGTCCTGAATTCACCAACAATCACATTTTATGACTGTTAACATTAGTTCAGAATATAAGTTGCTATAAATAAGGTACACATTTCTCCAAACAGCAAGATCCTGAAAGGAATCGAGGTTCAAATAAGTAAAATTCATAGTACAATTCTTTTAAAATTATTTAATAAGGAATATTATTCCAAGAGTAGTATTTCTTACGAGAACATCCACTTTCTCACACCCTGAAAGGTAGAGTTAGCCGAAAAGGTTAAAAACTCTTTTAATTAAATTAAAATACATATAGTAGAGGGTTGACGAGAGGGTGCTCAGTTCGTCGCACAGTGTAAAGAGTTTGTTTTTACTTGAAGTGATTCAAGTAACCTTAAAGTACACATGCAAAGGGGACTTAATGTACAAATATTATCAGTGCAAAGATTGTGATCAATTAACCGTAATCAACACATGAGAAGGCATAATAGAGATAAACAATGGCAATGTAAAGAATGTGATTATTCTGGCAGTATTATTATTATTGAGTTTCATATAAGTTAATTATCTTGTGTAGAGTAAGTAATTATTTTGGAACTGAAGTATTAAAGATTTAATTTATTTTATTTCAATATAATTGATCAATTTTGAAATTATGACCAAATCGGTAAATTAAATAATATGAGTTTATGTGGTTTCAGGGGCGCACCCAGAATTTTGGTTTAGGGGGCTTGTCTATTATCAAACGTGTCCATTATATGACCTTTAATGACCAGTAATACCTAAGTAATTTAGTTGGCCTATTACTATATTGTTCTGCAGGACTGTAAAAGTACATGAATGCATGCTGCATGATCACCAGATGATTGAGTAACCTAGAAGCAACTATCTGGGGCCTGTTTCATGATAAACTACAATTTAATAATAATATTATAGTAAATCAGCTATTAGCTCAATGGAAATCTATTTGAAATTACAAGGTAAAGCTTGTGGATTAGATTGTAGTTTATTATGAAATGAGCCCCTGGAATAATTTATACCTTTAAGTAGTTTTGAAGTTTTCATAGAAATACAATATTAGTATTTGGGAGAAATAATACAATTTAAATTTTGAATGTGTAAATTTAATGATAACACAATGAAATTAAGATGTAAGTTAAAGCAAGATAATAATTCACAAAATGAAATCTAGACGTCTGGACGATTTTTTGAGAACAGAAACTACCTCTGTATTAGTTACTTCAATTTCCCGGTGAATATTCAATGCTGCCAGGCCACTCAGTCTGTTTGCACCCATGGTATTTCTAAGATAGGTCTTTAATCGACGTAATGTAGAGAATGACCTTTCAGTTGTACTTGTAGTCACAGGGATAGTACACAATATTCTGAACAATGTGTGTATATTAGGAAACAAGTCCTTGTCACGTAAGTTCAACAAATCAATTGCATTACTTGGTATGATGGTGTGGGTCTTGAAGCTTTTGTGCCACAATTAAAACTCAGCTTTGTGTAGGCTTTCGTTGTTTCCGCTACTTTCAATTAAGTCATTTTTATAAAAACTACACAGCTGCAGATAATTGAGTTTCTTTCTCTCTTGGACGATTTCTTCCTTTGTATGTGATCCATCGGCTGTTGGCATTAAGCACTCAAAACCCTTTAATACATCTTTGTGCTTGATGAATCGAGATTCCAATGAAGTAATCAAAGAGTCAACCCAAGGGATAAAAATAGTTCTATTGCAGTACACTTCAGGCGTATCTGCTGGTGTGTTGCTTCTGTTTAGTTGTCTGCTAACTGTTCGGGGCATGGAGATTGAAGATCCAAAGTCGTTGGTGATATGTTTAGCCTCTTCAAATAACGAGTGAAATTCTTGATCCACATTGTTTCTTATGGATTTCAAGTTCTCAAGTACAGTTCCAGCATGTGTTATTGCATAAGATAAATCTAAATCATTTCCTTGCAGCTTTTTGCTCAAGTTGACTGTGTAACCAAGAAGCTTTTCTGATGCCAAGAGAGAAATTATAAATTCACCTTGTCGTAAGGTGCTGAGTAGTATTAGAGCTCCGGAAGAAGAGTCCCTACCATTCCAGTTTTTTATCTCCTCTAACGCAACTTCAACTGGTTTTAGAAGTTCCTTCATAACAAAGACAGCATCATGCCTTTGTACCCACCTAGTTGGGCAAAGCTGCAGAAGCTTTTTCTTGTTGGTTTCAACATTTACCTCAGATTCAATACAATGTTGTAAAACGGCTTGTCTTTTAGGAGTGTTGAAAAAATTATATACTCTCTCCACTATTCCGAAGCAGTTTCTGATTGGTGCAACATTAAAAGCGTTTGATAACGCCAGGTTAAGACTATGAGAAGCGCAATGCACATATATTGCTGAGGGGTGAGCTTCTTGGATACAAGCTTGAGCCCCATTGAATTTCCCACTCATGGCAGCCGCTCCATCATACCCCTGGCCACGTAGGTTATTAACATCAATGTTACTATCTTCAAGACCTTTTATTAAGGTTTTTGCCAACTCAGTACCGGTTGTGGAGGTTAGGGGCATGAACTTAAGAAATTGCTCACATATTTGGTAGTTATTTGATGCGTTAGGGGCCACGTATCGTAGGCACAACGAAAACTGTTCAATTGATGAAACGTCCGAGGTTTCATCTGCGAGAACACTAAAAAACTTAGCCTCTTTAAATTTACTTGCTATTTTTTCAGTTATAATATGGTTACAAGCATCAATTATTTGATTTTGGAAATTCCAACTTATGTAAGTAGCATTTCTGCCACACGACTCAAAATGAGATTTTAAATTTTGGTCCCCCGCTTCAATTCTGGCTCTCAACAGAGCTCTAAAATTACCCTCGTTTTCAATTGGTCTACGGTTTTTAACAAACTCGCCATAATCTTTATGGTTTCTAAGGGCAATATGTTGCTTCCCACACAAAATACAGTAATAGTGTCTATTATTGGAAGGATTCTTTTCATGTTATTTTGGGCTTGAAGGTCTTTCCCTTTATCAATAGATTTGTCGATTGATTTCTTTTGGCTATACTATTAAAGTTAACTGCGCTTATACAAGAGTCCTTGTGATACTGTGAGGCTGCATGCTTTTCAAATTTTTCCAATGCTTTTTTCCAGTTAGAAAAACCTTCCTCCTCAAGTTGGCCAGTATGTTGAGCGTTACTCTTGCCTACTTATTTTTTTGAAAATAACATACAATGAACACAGTATGCAGAGTCTTCAATTCCTGAATATGACAGCCAAGTATATTTGTTTAACCATGAAAACAAAAATTTTTGTTGTTGTTTACCATATGAGTAGTAAGGAAATGGGGCTTCCAGGACAAAAATAAGTCATCACATTTCATTCCATATATGGGCATAACACCATATATGGGCATCACGTAATTAGATCACATCCGGTCACGTAACTAGATCACATTCCATATATGGGCATATCACCATATATGGGCATCACGTAACTAGGTCACATTCTGTCACGTACAAGGTCACATCCGGTCACGTCCAAAGGTTACTCCCGGTCATGTTCAAGGTCTCAGGTACACCGGGCACGTTCAAGGCCTCACGTACAAGGCCGCATCCGGTCACGTTCACCGGCTACATTCTAACACGTTCAAGGTCTCACTACAAAGTCGCACGCACATCCGGTCACGTTCAAGGCTGCATCGGACACTTTCGAATCCACATTCTAACACGTTCAAGGTCTCACGCACATCCGGCCACGTTCTAACACGTTCAAGGTGGCTGCAAGGTTTTACCCACATCCGAGCACGTACAAGGTTGCACAGCTGTGCGTGTTAATTAGACAACACTCCTTGGATCACAAGAAAGTTGATGGAGAAGTATAGTAGTGTTGGCATCGGTGTATAAAACAGTAAGTGTTTTTATTATATAATGAGTAGAAATGAAAAACTTAAATTTTTTTAAATTACGGAAAATGCTTATCCTCCAGAAAAAATGTCTCCTTTTGCTGCTGTATTTGATCTAAGAAGTGCTTATAATGTAATTGTAGCAAGTCATAATAGAAAATTAGTAAAAACTGATTTGGTAATAATAGTTCCAGACAATTGTTATGGGAGAATTGCTTCAAGATCCGGATTGGCAAAGAATTATTTTATTGATGTTGGTGCCGGAGTAATTGATAAAGATTATCGAGGGAACGTTCAGATATTACTTTTTAATCTTTCGGAATTTGATTTTGTAGTACAAAAAGGTGATAGAGTTGCACAGTTGGTTTGTGAGGTGATAACTTATCCTGAAACTAAAGAAATATTTTCAATTGATAAAACAGAACGAAATTGTGGGGGGTTTTGGTTCAACTGGAACTTAATATGTATTTAAAAACGTTATTTGAACTATCTGCTATAGAAATATGTAAGCAAGTTTTAATAGAAGATATTTATATAGATGAACTTCTATTACCAGTTTCTATTAAACACCATTTTAAAGAAATTTTTTCAGTCTATTTAGTGCAAGTGAAATGTAATATCAAGGGGTATAGGTTTTATGATATTGATTTTGAAAATATTACTACTACAGATTTTTTTATGCTGTTGAATCTAGGTTCTGTTTCTGATGTACCACCATTCATTCTTCGTCGAAAATATTATTCATTCAATTCAAACCGTCCTCATGATAGTTTTGATCAATAAATTATTTCAGAAATGAGTGGAGATGTATTATTAATAAAAAAATTGTGTTGTGTATACAACTTTATTATTTCAATTACCTAATACTGAGAGGTTCTAAAAAGGGTAATATATATTTAACTAATGCCAATGGTTTTTGTGTCTCATTACATGATTAGCTTGCAAACAGAGAGATTCATAAAATGTTTATTTTTTACACACTTCTTTTTTATGTGTTACAAAGTGTTGTAGCAGAAGAAAATTGTACATCGTTTGCTATAAAATACCTTACAGATTACGGCTACTTATCATCTTCTTCAGACAATGCTTCAGATATTTCGTTTATTGATATGAAGACTGATGCTTTATTTAGATTTCAAGAATATTATAATATTACAGCCGACGGTGAACTTAACAGTCAAACCTTGGAGTTGATGATGTCTAAAAGATGTGGTGTAGAAGATGATATGTTTAGTTTTAGAACATCGTCAAAATGGCATAAGAAACAGCTGCGATGGTATTACACGGCTGCGAATAAGCAATTAACAGACTTAACTGAATTGGCTTTTAAAGCCTGGGAGAAGTATGCAGATCTAACATTTATCCACGACAGACAGAATCCCGATATATTGATTTCTAATAAAAAAAGGAGGCATAAGTTTCAAAAAGATGGTTCTAATTGTCCATATGATTTAGATGGTCGCGGTCATGTTTTAGGTCATGCATTTTTATCTACACAAACAGGTTCTATGGTTGAAATACATATGGATCAGGATGAAGCTTGGTGTTTGGAAAGCGAAATTGAAAAATGTGGTAACGATAAAACAAATTTACTTTCGACTTTAATTCACGAAATTGGACATTCCTTAGGAATTTCGCATTCCAACGATAGAGAATCGATAATGTACGCATTTTACATAAAGTCTGCTTTAAATCTTAGTGCAGATGATGTTTTAGCGGTTCAAAGTTTGTACGGCCCAAAAAAAGTTGAAATCGCCACCACTACAACTACCGCTACTCCACAACCGCTGGTGCCTACAACAGTATTACCACCACCACACAGTGTAATAGAACCCAATTTATGTAAATCAAATATTAACACATTTTTAATAATTAATCAAGAACTCTACATTTTCTATAAAAAATGGTTTTGGATCAGTCCACTTGGAAGTGGGGAGGAGAAAATTGGTAAACCACAATTGATAAGAGATAGGTTACATTTTTTACCCACAGATTTTGAAAAATTTGATTTTATTTATCATAGACCAAATAGACATGTTGTACTGTTTATAAAAGACAAGATATATATGCTGGAAACCCCCTCACTACATCTTGAATATGGTTACCCAATTAATTTACAATCACTGACTAGAAGAGCAAATATAAGAATCCAGGGTGTCGTCAACTCTTATTTAGGCAAAACTTATATTTTCTTTGATAATAACTATTATATGGAAATTGATGAATGCCAATTCCAAGTTTCAAAATACGGTCAAATTTATAAAAGCTTTTCAGGTGTACCTTCCGATTTTGATTCAGTATTTAGGTTTACAAACGGAAAATTATATTTTTTTTTAAATAATAATGTTTTCGAGTACGACGAGTTTGTAAATTCAATAAGCGCTGTGAAAAAGAACGATTTATCGATTTTTGGAATTCAAAATTGTTTAGACACAAAAAATAATACAAATATTTTAACTCGCATCGAAAATATTATTGACTCTTATCTAGTCAGTTAAATGGCTACTGTCGACAAGAACACACCTATGGAGAACGAACAGGTTATTCTAGAAATAAATAAATTGCGTAGAAATATAAAAAATAAACACCGCGCTCTAACGCGCGGTATTTTTGAATCAGAAGAGATGCTTGAAAAACAATTTAAACCCATTGTAGATCCTTTGAAAAAACTACTTTCTGAAAAGGAACAAATTGAACCCGACGCGATGGTGGAAGTGAAAAAACCCATAAAACGAAGATATATTATGGATTCGACTGAAGAGGAGGAGGAGGAATTAGATCCTGAAAGTATTGGAAGATCTGAAGTAAAACGTAAATTTGTACCCCCTCCGCAAGGTGTAAAATGCAAAAAATTGGTAAAAAAGATTCTTGATCCTTTTGCAGACGAGGAGGAAGATTATGCCTACGAAGATTATGCTAGAACCGAATCTCGAAAAAGGGTAATGCCTCGACATGAACCGCCTATGGATGATGAGGAAATTGAAGATAACGAAATGGAAACTATCGCCACAACACCGGCGCATGAAGACGTATTTGAAACTCGAGAGACGGGCGAGGATCTGTTGAAAACGCCGGAAGGTAGAAAAAGTATTACCGACTATATAAGAGAATCGTTTACAGGTCCAATTTCAAAACAATATTTTATAGAGCTAATAAATGGTGGAAAGAGAATAGATAAAACTTTTGGAATTCATATCGAAGGAAATACATGGATGATGGGTGATAAAGTACTTAATATGTTAAATGATGATTTAATAATTAACGATAAACAATTTTCAGGAACTCCGGGTCTTTACGAATTAATTATTATGAATGAACCTGATCCATTTGTTTATACAAAAGAAGATCTCAAAACGTATGGCGATATTTTGCACGAAACAAACGTTTATCGCCAAAACAATTCCGCTTTAGGAAAAGTGAAATCAAGTAAAAGTAAAAAATATAAACATATAATATCGAAACTGATCAACAAAGTTGGTAGGGGGGATATGTTACTTAATCTATCTCCAAATTATGTCTACTGGAATGATCCAAATGAGTTGTGTGAAAGATTAAAATTGTTATACGCTTCTCGGCAAGCGGGAAATACAGGCCACGCCAACGAAATTCATTCAATTCTCGAAGAACTAGTCGAGGCGGGAATTCTAATTAAAGAATGAGTGTAGATAAATTTGGTCGACATTCCGTAAAACGTTTCAAAGGTGTGCAAGGACCACCTGGAATAGGAATCCACATTACTGAAAGGGGTAATTATAATATGCAAAATAAAATATTGACTAGCGTGGGGAATCCTAATGGTGATAGGGATGCTGTTAATTATCAAACAATGAAAAAGTTTTGCCTGATGGGAGATAATTTTTATGATGGAAATAAAAAAATTATAAGCAACGTTGCACCGCCAGCGTCTGCCAATGATGTTGTAACAAAATCATATTTAGAAGTATACAATATTAAACCACCAAAAAACGATGCAGATGTTGTTAATTTAGGTTATTTGAAAGATAATGTTTATATGAAGAATGAGGGGGAGGTCCTCGACTTCAATAAAAAACGAATCAGTAATATACAAACCAAGGAGCTGGGTGATGCTGTATCTTTAGTAAGAGTAATAAAATTGTTATATTTAAATTATCTGAGAAATTTTGGTAACAAAGATAACGAAATAAAATCTTATTCAGATTGTTTTGACTCGTTCAAAGGATCTCTTACTGCCTAAAAAAATGTCAAAACGCGGGCGTGGATTAATCGGTGACGTCATAAATAAAGCTATTGATATTCTACCGCTTGAACTTCATTTACCCGGTTACCAGTTCTGTGGACCAGGAACAGCTCTCGCAAAGAGATTAAAACGCGGTGATTCAGGCATTAATAAACTAGACATCGCCTGTAAAGCACACGATATTGCGTACAGCAAATACAGTGATAGCAAAAATCGTGCAATTGCGGATCAAGAACTCGCTGACCGAGCCTGGGAACGTGTAAAAGCATCCGACAGTGGTTTGGGAGAGAAAGCTGCAGCCTGGGCGGTAACAAATATCATGAAAATAAAACAGAAATTTGGTGGAGGAGGAGAGCAAAAGAAAATATTAAAACTACTTGCAGAGGTTACAAAAACTGTAAAAAAGAATAATAAGAAGAAAAAGGGAAAAGGATTGTATGTGCGACCGTATAAGGGTGCAGGAATTAAAAAAAAATCTACTTGTCGAAAATGATAAAATCGATACCAAACTGACCTTTGTCAACATTTGATATAATAAAGTATGCTAACAAATTAAAAATACCATATTTTAGAGGTGTATTTATGCGCGATACGCTTCCATAATTACCTCTAATAAACGAATCGGTAGTAATGAATTTAGATAACGTTAGGGGAAATGGCACTCATTGGGTTTGTTACAAGAAACGCGGACGGATTGTACATTATTTCGATAGTTTTGGTAATCTACGCCCACCTATAGAATTGGTGGAATACCTTCAACGACAATATCCTGTAAAAATAAGATATAATTATGAGGCACGCCAAAAGAGGATGAATTCTGTCAATTGTGGTCATTTGTGTTTAGACTTTCTGGCATCAACAGCATGATTTGTATATCTGGAAGAAGCTCTTATTTTACGTGCGAATTTTTTCCCCCCATCGATCTTTCGTCTTCAAAACAATGGGAAATTGGATTGGTTGATTTAATGACATACAATTCCATACCAAATAAAGAGAAAGATGTTAATGATAAATTCTATTATGGTAAAGCAAATCAATCAATTACTATTCCCGAAGGAGCGTATGAAATTGATGATATCAAACATTACCTGGATAAGGAGTTGAAGAAACAAAATAAAAAAACTCGTTACAGATAAAAGCAAATAATAACACTTTAAAAACAGAACTTTTCTGTTCAGAGAATGTACACTTTACAAAGGAAGATACGATTGCATCGTTATTGGGTTTTAATAAGGGTTCCACATTGGAGGCGGGTAAATAGCACGAGTCTCCAAATCCGGCAGCCATTGTTAAAGTGGACGTTATACGAGTAGTATGCGATATTGTAAGGAATTCTTATAAGGACGGTGTTGAAGGTCACGTACTACACGAGTTCTATCCGATAGTAGAACCTGGTTATAAAATAGTTGAGAAACCATCGCACGTAATATATCTACCAATAGTTCCGCAGGGCCTGCTTTATAAAATCAATATTAAATTGGAAGATCAATATAATCGATGGGTTATTTTAGAGGAGAAACCATAATTATTCGTCTACATTTAAAAGGAATTAAATAATGGGATTTATTTTTACAAACAAAGGAATTCACATTTCTCCATTCGATAATTATACCTCACCACCCCGCATTCATCATTCAAAGCTCAAAGAGGTAACACCGGATAATCTTTTATTTTTAAAATCAATTCCCGGATACAGAATAAATTATGTTAAACGTTAATGCTCCTGTACACAGCAGCGAAATTATTACAGATTATGAATGGCATTCACATTCACCCTACACGTCAAATTCTTATGGAAATAGTGATGAAATAAGGATTCCTATTCACCAACAGGATGTGTATACGCTACCAAGTAAAAGTTATTTGCTAATTGAGGGATTGCTTTTAAAGGAAGACGACTCAGCGGCGACAACAACAAAATTTGTAAACAATGCGCCAGCCTTTCTATTTGAAGAAATACGATGCGAGCTGTGCGGTACGGAAATAGATAGAGTTAAAAACGTTAGCCATACAACGCTAATGAAAAATCTTTTAACTCTGAGACCAGAAGAAAAAAATCTTTTAGGAAATTGGGGTTGGACGACAGACACTCAAGCATATTCCCTCAAAACTGATGGAAAGTTTTCATACTGTATCCCGCTTAGACTCTTGCTTGGTTTTGCCGAAGGTTACAAGCACATAATTTTAAACGTTAAACAAGAGCTGATTTTGCTAAGAGCCTCCAACGATAAAAACACAATTCTTCAGACAACAGCCGATAAGTATAATATAAAAGTGAAGATTAATAAAATTGTATGGCGAATGCCGTATATAAAAGTTGTGGATGAAGAGAAAATATCTCTACTAAGGATGACAGAAAGAGATGAAATAATTTCGATTCCTTTTAGACGTTGGCAAATGCATGAATACCCAATTCTTCCGAAAACAAAATTCCAAACCTGGACGGTGAAAACATCTTCTATGATGGAAAAACCTCGTAATGTAATAATTGGTTTTCAAATAAACAAGAAGAATGATTCGACCAGCAACGCTTCACACTTTGTTTTCTGTTCTATAGAAAATATTAAACTATACTTAAATTCAAATTACTATCCCTATGATAATATTAACGGAAACATAGCTGTTTTATACGACTACTTTTCAAGATTTCAATCATCCTATTACCATGGATGATTACCAAGATCAACCATTCGTCGATAGAAAAACCTTTATCAATAAAACACCACTTTTCGTCATTGATTGCTCAAACCAGCCAGAAACTTTAAAGACGGGATCGCTCGATGTGAGAGTTGAGATGCAGAGCAGCGCAGACTTTCCAGACCTCACAGCATGCTACTGTCTTATTATTCATGATGCTCTTGTACAATACTTACCTTTGTCAGGAATTGTAAAGAAAATAATGTAAATAAAGAATTTATTTTTTTAATTGATTGTGTATTTATTGGGTAACAAATAACAACACCAAATACAATATATATATTTATTAAGTAATAAAAAAATAGAAATAATACAATATTTGTTAGATAAAAAGAATACAATATATATTTGTTAAAAATAATAATGTTAAAAATATATATTTGTTAAAAAAAATGGAAGGAAGGGACGGTGATGTTTACAGATAAAAATTGCCTATACTGATGGTCCCCGTATAAAAATAAATTTGTCGGTGCCGATCGAGATAAGCGTCGGCATGTTCGACATTTTTAATTGTTCTGGGTATACCATAATAAGAGTATACCCGTAATATGTTTTGAATATATAAAATGTCAAATATTTCTAAAAATTTTGGCATGCATATGTCCGGAATTATGATATCTAACCCCACAGCCGAATCTCTTATATAATTGATCATTTCTTCCAAGCCAAAAAAATTTACAAACGGGCGGTCAAACCCCCGCCGTAAACATCATCGTTACTTCCACTGAAATTATAAATTCTAAAAATATAAAACTACAGGTGGTTAATATTCTCATCATATTAGTCCGCCACCTATGATTGCCCACCGGCATGATTTCTGAAACAAACAATAAATTAATCGATTAAATAATGACCATATGCAAGTGTTGTAATTCCATCTTCACATATATATCTTTTATCATCGTCAGCACTTAGAGCTAATTTATTAACAGTAATGGATTGAATATTATGTTTTCTAGATCTAAATAATTTCATATCTTTTCTGAGTTTAACACCCTCAAATAAACATTTTTTATAATCATCAAAACATATTTGTTTTTTTATCACCGGTTTAGTTATTCCTTTTACTTTTTTTTGTCACCTTATCGCTCATAGTCTTGAAGGTATAAAGTTTTGGACGCAAACCCACAAATTCTGTGATTACATCGCTCATGCATTCGTCTTTGAAACATCCTAATCTCTTTTTATTTTCTACGGAATAGTTCTTGTGGTCTGTTGGGTAATCAGACATGTCGAAAAATTCCTTCATTTGTAAAAGATCTTCGTATACGTTTTCTGTAAAGATTTCATAGAAAAACGAATCTGTGTCTAGGTATATTAGATTTACAGTTTTATCTTTATAAAAGTTTTTTATAACTTTATAGTGAAATTCATACATGTGATATTTGCTTAGTTCTAAAACAGAGAAACCAATATATATCGGTTTATTAAATAAAATTGTCTCTTTCCCACATTCGATTGAGCTCAGATTTTCATTGTAAACAATTCTGTTTAGGAAATTTGGTCTTGAAATCAAACGTTTCAACCGCTTCTCGTTATTAACAAGCTCGAGATTCATCCTTTTTCTAATATTTTCAATACTCTTTCCAAACATTGCATTATTTAACAGCTTATAAAAATCGTTTTCAAAATAATTTTTTGCCTCTTTTCTTTTCTGCGTATTAAATGCAATATAAGACGCCAGCCAACAGCTCTGGTTAAATTTTAATATCCTATGTATTTTTTCAACTGTAAGCCCGTTTCTAATAGCCTGTTTAATATTCATATAGTGACAGATGTAACGTTCTTTTGTGTCAAATGTTGTTAAAAGTTTTTCCTGTTTTGATCCGGGTGGTGTCTTACGTTCCGGTAAAAAGGGAAGATCATTATGAGAGTCATGCAAATAAGTTGGATAGTATACATCGCACTCTATTATGTATCCTTTATCACCCTCTTGAATTTCGTTTACATCAAACGTTTTAATTTCGTTGCGACTCAACCATTCAAAAGAATCTTGCGGCATAGGTTTTGACATTGCAAAACCATATAAATTGTTAGCATCTATGTAAAGTAAATAGGTATTTGGTTTTTCCGGATCATATAAAGTGTATGGATTATTAGCCTTAGACCATCTTTTTGAACAGCTTGTTATACCGCCTCTAATTCCCCTCTCTATAAACATATACATATCGTAATCGGTAATCAAGTCTAATTCTATTTTTGTATACTTTAACATTGCGTCAAACGTTAAACTGGGAACCGACAAATAATATGCGGGATCAACGCTATAATTGTCTAAACAAATGTCTCGAAAATTTTCAAATACGCAAATATAAATCACTATATTCACCCAAAGTCTTGCAATTGAAACGCTTCTAAACTCTTTGTGCGTGATTATAATCATCATCGCTCAAGTTCTCGTCCGTAATGCTATTATAAAAATCCTCCTTTTTCGGAAGTTTGGGTTCATCTAATCTGGCCCAAAGAATCATACGGATAAACACCTTTTCTCGTTACAAGTTCTAGATCATTTGTAAAAAATTTTTGTGTGTGAGAAAATCTATCTTTTGGAAGATTATTTGCAAGACGGGCTAAACTATCATTCATAAATCTGAAACTATCTAGAAAACTCAATTTAATCCCGCTTACGGTCTGTTTGGTAAAAGATATATATTTTTCGGAAGTATTTGGAATTACACCAATTTTTTCAGAATCAATACCTAGTTGACGAACAATAAAATGTGAATCATAATTTGAACTACCATGAATGAATATAGGTAAATAGCGTTGATTTTGTCTTTTTAAATTACAATCATTACATATTACATTTCTAAATTTACCAGTGAAATGACAATGATCTCTTACACGTGGATGTAATGCAGTTAAGTCTCTATTACAAGATTCACATTGTGTAGCCAGTTTTACTCTACGTTTTTCATCACGGCTAAGAGGGAATAAATCACCGATAAGATTTGCTATAGAAATTAAATAGTCCATAAATTTAGCGGCCGCATCCACACCTCTATACAAATATGGATCGCAAGGTAAATTGCGTGTAATTGATTCCGGAAGATTTTGCCAAACCAGGTACACACAAAAACTCATTGGTTCGTGGTGACTATCCACTTTTGTAAACTGCGAATCAATTTTATTTGCTTTTTTCAATATACTTTCAAAATCACAATAAGCCACAATAGGAATTCTAAAACTATGATGAAAATTTGAAAATTTCAAAACCGAATGTTCTTTTGGCATAACACACTTTACCGGTTTATTATCGCGACAATCTTTTTTATGTGTTTTTAATTTTTTACGCGAATCCTTACCCTGATAGCCGACGAAACAACGTTTACAAAATATCATTTTCTCTTTATGTTTAGTAATCTGGCTACCCACCAATTTTGAAAAATTCTTAATATAACAATAATGATTAGAAATTAACAACAAGTCAAAATGGGGTTTTCTCTGTTTATTAGATATCCTTAAGGGATAAATTGTTTTTTCCAATGTACTCCATAAACGTTTACACTAACACCAATATTTTGTTTTTCAAAAACTTCTATTTGTTTTAATTTTACAGGAAAAGTAAGTCCATTAAAGTTAAACAAATCACTCAATTCTTGATATCTTTTATTCACTCTTTCTACATGTTCTCCCAAAACATAACGAGATAGGATTGCCCATTGAAAACATTTTTCGTACCGCACTTTTAACAGCAATAAATTTTGGTAAAGGTACATACGAACTTCCTCCAAGCGGGTTACATTTGCTAAATCTTAAGAGAAGCCCATCTACAGAGAGTAAAGTCCATCCGCTCCCCTTTCCCTGATATTCATATTCCTCCAAACAAATTTTCATAAACATTTCCTCTAACAGTTCGCCAATTGATGAATCGTGGAAAATTGGAATATTAACGGTTTTAAAAGCTCTATTCTCCACACCCATATCAGCTAACATTGGTTTAGTATAAGTACATTCTACAATAAGGTTAAATTTTAAAGGAGTATCATATTCTATTAACATATTTTCAATAAGGCGTCTAATTTTTTCATCGTTTCCAACTAAAAAAGTGCAGACATCCTTAAATGCTGTATTATTGTTTTTTAAAAAATAAGTTTTTAAAATACCTCTAAAAGCGTTTTCTATTTCTATAAACTCGTCTCCGTCACACCGCAGTCCCAATCTATATTCTTTTTTATTTAAAGCCATTTTTTTATTTAGTATCAATAGATTCAATTTTAACGTTTTTAATCTTTAAAACTTTTTCACAAACATTTGCTAGAATATTATTAATAGCGTTATAAATTGATTCATCTTTTTCGTTTAGTATAAAATAACCCTTTTATTAACCTTTTGCCAAAAATTCTTTTCGCTTGTACAATCTTTCAAATCTTTTATTTCGGTTATTTCAATTTTAACAAGATGGGTACCAGTCTTGCCGGGTGTTATAATTCTTTTCCTAGTGTTTCCCGAATGATACAGAA
>JAGFPH010007750.1:20231-38144 GCA_018207615.1 Philaenus spumarius | reverse complement strand
TAATTTTGCAAGCACCTTTTGGGCGGGAACGATTTTTTAGATTTTTTTAATTTCTTCATTTTCCCACTTTGAGCGCATTTAGCAAGAAAACGGTAAGAGATAGCAAAAAATGTTAAATACAAAAGTTGTAGAAAATTTTATTTCAGACTAACGATTTTTCATCAGATTTAAGATCCAATCATCCATTTAGCCACTATTCATCCGAGAAGGGAGGCCCCGCCCAAAGTCCTTAAAGCTAGACGATTTCACTGATTCACTGACATTAATTATTAGGCACTTCCCGTATTCGTACCCCCCTCGACCTCATACTTGAACTAAAGCTCTCGACGAGAAACTTTTGGAAAAATTGCAAGAATGAAACATTTTTTAATTTTGGAAACACCTTTTGGGCTCAAACGATTTTTTCGATCAACTATGTACAAACTATCCAAAGATTAACTAGATTCTTTAGCGAATTTTCCAACTGCGAGCGAAGCGAAGCAGCCATCTGAGGCCAAAGGCCTAGACGGGGTTGGGACGCGAAGCGTCCAGGGGCAGAGCCCCTAGTTAAAATAATAAACTGCACATTTAATAAATAAGCCACGAACTAAAATAGACCCGAGATATAAGATATTAATAAAAAAAATATTATAAAACTATAAGTAATAATTTAATTGACCAATTGTTTTAAGTGCTCTATATATATATTTAATAGGAAGGTAAATAAAATTGTAAAGATATTGTTAAGATAAAATAACTGTTTAATAAAAGAATTATAAAGTTGTAAAACAAGAAGACTACATTATTTAACATTGTTACAATAATTAAAAGAAAAACTTTTATAAATTGACGCCCAACAAGTGGGGCATTTAGTTATTAAAAAAGAGAATATTATACTTTCTATACGCATTTTTACTAGATAGTCTACAGTAATGTATTAACCTCAAAAATTATTATTCTTTGTAAACTTATTAAATGTTAAAGTCAAGATAAGCAGTCAACGATAGACGGATTTAACAGCTAAATGAAATTATTAAAGTAACCGATAGCACAATAGAATCAGTTGTTGACATCAGGATCTTCAAGGACTTCGCCATCAATAGGAGGAAACAAGACGTACAGCAAGACTGATAGTGCAGGGTGCCAGCGACTGCAGGATACAAGACTTCAGGACTCCTACATAACAGGACTTCCCTAAAGGAATCTAGACGTGCCAGGATTGGGACAACATCTTGAGTCTACAACAGTACCTAGTACTTAGGAACACCTAGTAGCAACGCTATATATAATAATTTAATAATCTCGCACAAGGTATAGTCAGTGACATCCTATTTAAATTAATACATATTGCAGCATGGCATTTTAATTTTGTTTATAAAATAATTTGGGAAAATATAAATTGCAAAACTTAACTTCATAAAAATCTATCTCTCACAACAGTCTACATTTTAACTCTTTCCACTCGAGTGTCAAGGTAGCCCCGCACCCTACTAATCCTCACGAACTCCTATGTCGGGCGAGCCCCGAACTCGCTATGATAACGTTCTTTGATTGCATTTGAACAGACGTAGTTACTTTGATGACCGCTATTGTTGAAGTTTGAGATGTGCTGCTATCTGTGGAATTTTTTTAGGACCATTTGAATTCAGTTTCTGTGGTAAATAAATCTTAGAAAATGTAATGTTTGCCGTCTTTGGCCGGTCTGTAAACAGCTGTCTGCTCTCGCCGTTGTTTGGTTCCTACTTACTACGCAGTGTTTTAGTGAGCTTACGCGTTGTTTAGTTTTGTTGGAATAGGTTATTGTGTGTAATTTCACAGTTTATTTTTTAATATTGTTCTTTTTATAATAATAATGATTGTTGTGAAATAAAATTAACGAAGACGACGGCAGTTTGTTACAAAATGACGTTAGTGGCAACGGAACTTTTGTTTCGAACCTGAGTGATTCCAAAATTACCAATCAGTTTTGAAAAAAGCTTTTCTTACTAGTTTTGATCTGCATAATATTGTTGTTAAGCAATAAAATAAATAGTTGAGGCAATTTTGTTCAAGTTGGTGTCAAAACTAATTGTTTTCATAAAAACTCATTTTTACAAAAAACTTGTTTTTCAATTATAACTTTTTTATAATTTATTATTGTGTCTAATACATGTGTAAACCACTTAATTTTGTGTATAATGACATAGACAACAAAAAACAAACAACAAATATAGGTCTACCTATGATAATTTTTTCCAAAATTCTTGTTTATTCCAGTTCTTTGTTACACATTTATATTTTTTTCAATAAATAAAAACACATACTTTAAAATACAAATATATGTTTTTTTTTCATACCAATCTATACTTTAGTCATGGAAGAAACTACAAAAAAATCAGCCTTTTAGAACTGACAGAAATACTTTTTTTGGAGTAAATAAATTAAAGTGCAAATTCGCTCAAAATTAAATTGACCTGATAGCAACACTAGGTCCCCAGTAATTGGAGTGGAAAGGGTTAAAGTCAATCAAATAATATTGTAGATATATATACATTCTTAAGGTTAGTTATAAGAAGCATTTTTATTTTAGGTTTTTAATTTTTGTAAGGTAATGATTAACATGTATGATTTTTCAACATTATTAAATTTTATAAGAAATAATATATTTCTTAAACCACAAAAAAATCTTTTCATTTACAGTATAGGTCCTGAATTCACCAACAATCACATTTTATGACTGTTAACATTAGTTCAGAATATAAGTTGCTATAAATAAGGTACACATTTCTCCAAACAGCAAGATCCTGAAAGGAATCGAGGTTCAAATAAGTAAAATTCATAGTACAATTCTTTTAAAATTATTTAATAAGGAATATTATTCCAAGAGTAGTATTTCTTACGAGAACATCCACTTTCTCACACCCTGAAAGGTAGAGTTAGCCGAAAAGGTTAAAAAAATCTCTTAATTAAATTAAAATACATATAGTAGAGGGTTGACGAGAGGATGCTCAGTTCGTCGCACAGTGTAAAGAGTTTGTTTTACTTGAAGTGATTCAAGTAACCTTAAAGTACACATGCAAAGGCGACTTAATGTACAAATATTATCAGTGCAAAGATTGTGATCAATTAACCGTAATCAACACATGAGAAGGCATAATAGAGATAAACAATGGCAATGTAAAGAATGTGATTATTCTGGCAGTATTATTATTATTGAGTTTCATATAAGTTAATTATCTTGTGTAGAGTAAGTAATTATTTTGAAACTGAAGTATTAAAGATTTAATTTATTTTATTTCAATATAATTGATCAATTTTGAAATTATGACCAAATCGGTAAATTAAATAATATGAGTTTATGTGGTTTCAGGGGCGCACCCAGAATTTTGGTTTAGGGAGACTTCTCTAGTATCAAACGTGTCCATTATATGACCTTTAATGACCAGTAACACAAAAGTAATTTAGTTTGCCAATTACCCAATTACTATATTGTTCTGCAGGACTGTAAAAGTACATGACTGCATGCTGCATGATCACCAGATGATTGAGTAACCTAGAAGCAACTATCTGGGGCCTGTTTCATGATAAACTACAATTTAATAATAATATTATAGTAAATCAGCTATTAGCTCAATGGAAATCTCTTTGAAATTACAAGGTAAAGCTTGTGGATTAGATTGTAGTTTATTATGAAATGAGCCCCTGGAATAATTTATACCTTTAAATAGTTTTGAAGTTTTCATAGAAATACAATATTAGTATTTGGGGAAGAAATAATACAATTTAAATTTTGAATGTGTAAATTTAATGATAACACAATGAAATTGAGATGTAAGTAAGCAAGATAATAATTCACAAAATGAAATCTAGACGTCTGGACGATTTTTTGAGAACAGAAACTACCTCTGTATTAGTTACTTCAATTTCCCGGTGAATATTCAATGCTGCCAGGCCACTCAGTCTGTTTGCACCCATGGTATTTCTAAGATAGGTCTTTAATCGACGTAATGTAGAGAATGACCTTTCAGTTGTACTTGTAGTCACAGGGATAGTACACAATATTCTGAACAATGTGTGTATATTAGGAAACAAGTCCTTGTCACGTAAGTTCAACAAATCAATTGCATTACTTGGTATGATGGTGTGGGTCTTGAAGCTTTTGTGCCACAATTAAAACTCAGCTTTGTGTAGGCTTTCGTTGTTTCCGCTACTTTCAATTAAGTCATTTTTATAAAAACTACACAGCTGCAGATAATTGAGTTTCTTTTTCTCTTGGACGATTTCTTCCTTTATATGTGATCCATCAGCTGTTGGCATTAAGCACTCAAAACCCTTATCTTAATACATTTTTGTGCTTGATGAATCGAGATTCAAATGAAGTAATCAAAGAGTCAACCCAAGGGATAAAAATAGTTCTATTGTAGTACACTTCAGGCGTATCTGCTGGTGTGTTGCTTCTGTTTAGTTGTCTGCTAACTGTTGGGGGCATGGAGATTGAAGATCCAAAGTCGTTGGCGATATGTTTAACCTCTTCAAATAACGAGTGAAATTCTTGATCCACATTGTTTCTTATGGATTTCAAGTTCTCAAGTACAGTTCCAGCATGTGTTATTGCAGAAGATAAATCTAAATCATTTCCTTGCAGCTTTTTGCTCAAGTTGACTGTGTAACCAAGAAGCTTTTCTGATGCCAAGAGAGAAATTATAAATTCACCTTGTCGTAAGGTGCTGAGTAGTATTAGAGCTCCGGAAGAAGAGTCCCTACCATTCCAGTTTTTTATCTCCTCTAACGCAACTTCAACTGGTTTTAGAAGTTCCTTCATAACAAAGACAGCATCATGCCTTTGTACCCATCTAGTTGGGCAAAGCTGCAGAAGCTTTTTCTTGTTGGTTTCAACATTTACCTCAGATTCAATACAATGTTGTAAAACGGCTTGTCTTTTAGGAGTGTTGAAAAAATTATATACTCTCTCCACTATTCCGAAGCAGTTTCTGATTGGTGCAACATTAAAAGCGTTTGATAACGCCAGGTTAAGACTATGAGAAGCGCAATGCACATATATTGCTGAGGGGTGAGCTTCTTGGATACAAGCTTGAGCCCCATTGAATTTCCCACTCATGGCAGCCGCTCCATCATACCCCTGGCCACGTAGGTTATTAACATCAATGTTACTATCTTCAAGACCTTTTATTAAGGTTTTTGCCAACTCAGTACCGGTTGTGGAGGTTAGGGGCATGAACTTAAGAAATTGCTCACATATTTGGTAGTTATTTGATGCGTTAGGGGCCACGTATCGTAGGCACAACAAAAACTGTTCAATTGATGAAACGTCCGAGGTTTCATCTGCGAGAACACTAAAAAACTTAGCCTCTTTAACTTTACTTGCTATTTTTTCAGTTATAATATGGTTACAAGCATCAATTATTTGATTTTGGAAATTCCAACTTATGTAAGTAGCATTTCTGCCACACGACTCAAAATGAGATTTTAAATTTTGGTCCCCCGCTTCAATTCTGGCTCTCAACAGAGCTCTAAAATTACCCTCGTTTTCAATTGGTCTACGGTTTTTAACAAACTCGCCATAATCTTTATGGTTTCTAAGGGCAATATGTTGCTTCCCACACAAAATACAGTAATAGTGTCTATTATTGGAAGGATTCTTTTCATGTTATTTTGGGCTTGAAGGTCTTTCCCTTTATCAATCGATTTGTCGATTGATTTCTTTTGGCTATACTATTAAAGTTAACTGCGCTTATACAAGAGTCCTTGTGATACTGTGAGGCTGCATGCTTTTCAAATTTTTCCAATGCTTTTTTCCAGTTAGAAAAACCTTCCTCCTCAAGTTGGCCAGTATGTTGAGCGTTACTCTTGCCTACTTATTTTTTTGAAAATAACATACAATGAACACAGTATGCAGAGTCTTCAATTCCTGAATATGACAGCCAAGTATATTTGTTTAACCATGAAAACAAAAATTTTTGTTGTTTACCATATGAGTAGTAAGGAAATGGGGCTTCCAGGACAAAAATGAGTCATCACATTCCATTCCATATATGGGCATAACACCATATATGGGCATCACGTAATTAGATCACATCCGGTCACGTAACTAGATCACATTCCATATATGGGCATATCACCATATATGGGCATCACGTAACTAGGTCACATTCTGTCACGTACAAGGTCACATCCGGTCACGTCCAAAGGTTACTCCCGGTCATGTTCAAGGTCTCAGGTACACCGGGCACGTTCAAGGCCTCACGTACAAGGCCGCATCCGGTCACGTTCACCGGCTACATTCTAACACGTTCAAGGTCTCACGTACAAAGTCGCACGCACATCCGGTCACGTTCAAGGCTGCATCGGACACTTTCGAATCCACATTCTAACACGTTCAAGGTCTCACGCACATCCGGCCACGTTCTAACACGTTCAAGGTGGCTGCAAGGTTTTACCCACATCCGAGCACGTACAAGGTTGCACAGCTGTGCGTGTTAATTAGACAACACTCCTTGGATCACAAGAAAGTTGATGGAGAAGTATAGTAGTGTTGGCATCGGTGTATAAAACAGTAAGTGTTTTTATTATATAATGAGTAGAAATGAAAAACTTAAATTTTTTAAAATTACGGAAAATGCTTATCCTCCAGAAAAAATGTCTCCTTTTGCTGCTGTATTTGATCTAAGAAGTGCTTATAATGTAATTGTAGCAAGTCATAATAGAAAATTAGTAAAAACTGATTTGGTAATAATAGTTCCAGACAATTGTTATGGGAGAATTGCTTCAAGATCCGGATTGGCAAAGAATTATTTTATTGATGTTGGTGCCGGAGTAATTGATAAAGATTATCGAGGGAACGTTCAGATATTACTTTTTAATCTTTCGGAATTTGATTTTGTAGTACAAAAAGGTGATAGAGTTGCACAGTTGGTTTGTGAGGTGATAACTTATCCTGAAACTAAAGAAATATTTTTAATTGATAAAACAGAACGAAATTGTGGGGGTTTTGGTTCAACTGGAACTTAATATGTATTTAAAAACGTTATTTGAACTATCTGCTATAGAAATATGTAAGCAAGTTTTAATAGAAGATATTTATATAGATGAACTTCTATTACCAGTTTCTATTAAACACCATTTTAAAGAAATTTTTTCAGTCTATTTAGTGCAAGTGAAATGTAATATCAAGGGGTATAGGTTTTATGATATTGATTTTGAAAATATTACTACTACAGATTTTTTTATGCTGTTGAATCTAGGTTCTGTTTCTGATGTACCACCATTCATTCTTCGTCGAAAATATTATTCATTCAATTCAAACCGTCCTCATGCTAGTTTTGATCAATAAATTATTTCAGAAATGAGTGGAGATGTATTATTAATAAAAAAATTGTGTTGTGTATACAACTTTATTATTTCAATTACCTAATACTGAGAGGTTCTAAAAAGGGTAATATATATTTAACTAATGCCAATGGTTTTTGTGTCTCATTACATGATTAGCTTGCAAACAGAGAGATTCATAAAATGTTTATTTTTTACACACTTCTTTTTTATTTGTTACAAAGTGTTGTAGCAGAAGAAAATTGTACATCGTTTGCTATAAAATACCTTACCGATTACGGCTACTTATCATCTTCTTCAGACAATGCTTCAGATATTTCGTTTATTGATATGAAGACTGATGCTTTATTTAGATTTCAAGAATATTATAATATTACAGCCGACGGTGAACTTAACAGTCAAACCTTGGAGTTGATGATGTCTAAAAGATGTGGTGTAGAAGATGATATGTTTAGTTTTAGAACATCGTCAAAATGGCATAAGAAACAGCTGCGATGGTATTACACGGCTGCGAATAAGCAATTAACAGACTTAACTGAATTAGCTTTTAAAGCCTGGGAAAAGTATGCAGATCTAACATTTATCCACGACAGACAGAATCCCGATATATTGATTTCTAATAAAAAAAGGAGGCATAAGTTTCAAAAAGATGGTTCTAATTGTCCATATGATTTAGATGGTCGCGGTCATGTTTTAGGTCATGCATTTTTCCCTACACAAACAGGTTCTATGGTTGAAATACATATGGATCAGGATGAAGCTTGGTGTTTGGAAAGCGAAATTGAAAAATGTGGTAACGATAAAACAAATTTACTTTCGACTTTAATTCACGAAATTGGACATTCCTTAGGAATTTCGCATTCCAACGATAGAGAATCGATAATGTACGCATTTTACATAAAGTCTGCTTTAAATCTTAGTGCAGATGATGTTTTAGCGGTTCAAAGTTTGTACGGCCCAAAAAAAGTTGAAATCGCCACCACTACAACTACCGCTACTCCACAACCGCTGGTGCCTACAACAATATTACCACCACCACACAGTGTAATAGAACCCAATTTATGTAAATCACATATTAACACATTTTTAATAATCAATCAAGAACTCTACATTTTCTATAAAAAATGGTTTTGGATCAGTCCACTTGGAAGTGGGGAGGAGAAAATTGGTAAACCACAATTGATAAGAGATAGGTTACATTTTTTACCCACAGATTTTGAAAAATTTGATTTTATTTATCATAGACCAAATAGACATGTTGTACTGTTTATAAAAGACAAGATATATATGTTGGAAACCCCCTCACTACATCTTGAATATGGTTACCCAATTAATTTACAATCACTGACTAGAAGAGCAAATATAAGAATCCAGGGTGTCGTCAACTCTTATTTAGGCAAAACTTATATTTTCTTTGATAATAACTATTATATGGAAATTGATGAATGCCAATTCCAAGTTTCAAAATACGGACAAATTTATAAAAGCTTTTCAGGTGTACCTTCCGATTTTGATTCAGTATTTAGGTTTACAAACGGAAAATTATATTTTTTTTTAAATAATAATGTTTTCGAGTACGACGAGTTTGTAAATTCAATAAGCGCTGTGAAAAAGAACGATTTATCGATTTATGGAATTCAAAATTGTTTAGACACAAAAAATAATACAAATATTTTAACTCGCATCGAAAATATTATTGACTCTTATCTAGTCAGTTAAATGGCTACTGTCGACAAGAACACACCTATGGAGAACGAACAGGTTATTCTAGAAATAAATAAATTGCGTAGAAATATAAAAAATAAACACCGCGCTCTAACGCGCGGTATTTTTGAATCAGAAGAGATGCTTGAAAAACAATTTAAACCCAATGTAGATCCTTTGAAAAAACTACTTTCTGAAAAGGAACAAATTGAACCCGACGCGATGGTGGAAGTGAAAAAACCCATAAAACGAAGATATATTATGGATTCGACTGAAGAGGAGGAGGAGGAATTAGATCCTGAAAGTATTGGAAGATCTGAAGTAAAACGTAAATTTGTACCCCCTCCGCAAGGTGTAAAATGCAAAAAATTGGTAAAAAAGATTCTTGATCCTTTTGCAGACGAGGAGGAAGATTATGCCTACGAAGATTATGCTAGAACCGAATCTCGAAAAAGGGTAATGCCTCGACATGAACCGCCTATGGATGATGAGGAAATTGAAGATAACGAAATGGAAACTATCGCCACAACACCGGCGCTTGAAGACGTATTTGAAACTCGAGAGACGGGCGAGGATCTGTTGAAAACGCCGGAAGGTAGAAAAAGTATTACCGACTATATAAGAGAGTCGTTTACATGTCCAATTTCAAAACAATATTTTATAGAGCTAATAAATGGTGGAAAGAGAATAGATAAAACTTTTGGAATTCATATCGAAGGAAATACATGGATGATGGGTGATAAAGTACTTAATATGTTAAATGATGATTTAATAATTAACGATAAACAATTTTCAGGAACTCCGGGTCTTTACGAATTAATTATTATGAATGAACCTGATCCATTTGTTTATACAAAAGAAGATCTCAAAACGTATGGCGATATTTTGCACGAAACAAACGTTTATCGCCAAAACAATTCCGCTTTAGGAAAAGTGAAATCAAGTAAAAGTAAAAAATATAAACATATAATATCGAAACTGATCAACAAAGTTGGTAGGGGGGATATGTTACTTAATCTATCTCCAAATTATGTCTACTGGAATGATCCAAATAAGTTGTGTGAAAGATTAAAATTGTTATACGCTTCTCGGCAAGCGGGAAATACAGGCCACGCCAACGAAATTCATTCAATTCTCGAAGAACTAGTCGAGGCGGGAATTCTAATTAAAGAATGAGTGTAGATAAATTTGGTCGACATTCCGTAAAACGTTTCAAAGGTGTGCAAGGACCACCTGGAATAGGAATCCACATTACTGAAAGGGGTAATTATAATATGCAAAATAAAATATTGACTAGCGTGGGGAATCCTAATGGTGATAGGGATGCTGTTAATTAATTATCAAACAATGAAAAAGTTTTGCCTGATGGGAGATAATTTTTATGATGGAAATAAAAAAATTATAAGCAACGTTGCACCGCCAGCGTCTGCCAATGATGTTGTAACAAAATCATATTTAGAAGTATACAATATTAAACCACCAAAAAACGATGCAGATGTTGTTAATTTAGGTTATTTGAAAGATAATGTTTATATGAAGAATGAGGGGGAGGTCCTCGACTTCAATAAAAAACGAATCAGTAATATACAAACCAAGGAGCTGGGTGATGCTGTATCTTTAGTAAGAGTAATAAAATTGTTATATTTAAATTATCTGAGAAATTTTGGTAACAAAGATAACGAAATAAAATCTTATTCAGATTGTTTTGACTCGTTCAAAGGATCTCTTACTGCCTAAAACCATGTCAAAACGCGGGCGTGGATTAATCGGTGACGTCATAAATAAAGCTATTGATATTCTACCGCTTGAACTTCATTTACCCGGTTACCAGTTCTGTGGACCAGGAACAGCTCTCGCAAAGAGATTAAAACGCGGTGATTCAGGCATTAATAAACTAGACATCGCCTGTAAAGCACACGATATTGCGTACAGCAAATACAGTGATAGCAAAAATCGTGCAATTGCGGATCAAGAACTCGCTGACCGAGCCTGGGAACGTGTAAAAGCATCCGACAGTGGTTTGGGAGAGAAAGCTGCAGCCTGGGCGGTAACAAATATCATGAAAATAAAACAGAAATTTGGTGGAGGAGGAGAGCAAAAGAAAATATTGAAACTACTTGCAGAGGTTACAAAAACTGTAAAAAAGAATAATAAGAAGAAAAAGGGAAAAGGATTGTATGTGCGACCGTATAAGGGTGCAGGAATTAAAAAAAAATCTACTTGTCGAAAATGATAAAATCGATACCAAACTGACCTTTGTCAACATTTGATATAATAAAGTATGCTAACAAATTAAAAATACCATATTTTAGAGGTGTATTTATGCGCGATACGCTTCCATAATTACCTCTAATAAACGAATCGGTAGCAATGAATTTAGATAACGTTAGGGGAAATGGCACTCATTGGGTTTGTTACAAGAAACGCGGACGGATTGTACATTATTTCGATAGTTTTGGTAATCTACGCCCACCTATAGAATTGGTGGAATACCTTCAACGACAATATCCTGTAAAAATAAGATATAATTATGAGGCACGCCAAAAGAGGATGAATTCTGTCAATTGTGGTCATTTGTGTTTAGACTTTCTGGCATCAACAGCATGATTTGTATATCTGGAAGAAGCTCTTATTTTACGTGCGAATTTTTTCCCCCCATCGATCTTTCGTCTTCAAAACAATGGGAAATTGGATTGGTTGATTTAATGACATACAATTCCATACCAAATAAAGAGAAAGATGTTAATGATAAATTCTATTATGGTAAAGCAAATCAATCAATTACTATTCCCGAAGGAGCGTATGAAATTGATGATATCAAACATTACCTGGATAAGGAGTTGAAGAAACAAAATAAAAAAACTCGTTACAGATAAAAGCAAATAATAACACTTTAAAAACAGAACTTTTCTGTTCAGAGAATGTACACTTTACAAAGGAAGATACGATTGCATCGTTATTGGGTTTTAATAAGGGTTCCACATTGGAGGCGGGTAAATAGCACGAGTCTCCAAATCCGGCAGCCATTGTTAAAGTGGACGTTATACGAGTAGTATGCGATATTGTAAGGAATTCTTATAAGGACGGTGTTGAAGGTCACGTACTACACGAGTTCTATCCGATAGTAGAACCTGGTTATAAAATAGTTGAGAAACCATCGCACGTAATATATCTACCAATAGTTCCGCAGGGCCTGCTTTATAAAATCAATATTAAATTGGAAGATCAATATAATCGATGGGTTATTTTAGAGGAGAAACCATAATTATTCGTCTACATTTAAAAGGAATTAAATAATGGGATTTATTTTTACAAACAAAGGAATTCACATTTCTCCATTCGATAATTATACCTCACCACCCCGCATTCATCATTCAAAGCTCAAAGAGGTAACACCGGATAATCTTTTATTTTTAAAATCAATTCCCGGATACAGAATAAATTATGTTAAACGTTAATGCTCCTGTACACAGCAGCGAAATTATTACAGATTATGAATGGCATTCACATTCACCCTACACGTCAAATTCTTATGGAAATAGTGATGAAATAAGGATTCCTATTCACCAACAGGATGTGTATACGCTACCAAGTAAAAGTTATTTGCTAATTGAGGGATTGCTTTTAAAGGAAGACGACTCAGCGGCGACAACAACAAAATTTGTAAACAATGCGCCAGCCTTTCTATTTGAAGAAATACGATGCGAGCTGTGCGGTACGGAAATAGATAGAGTTAAAAACGTTAGCCATACAACGCTAATGAAAAATCTTTTAACTCTGAGACCAGAAGAAAAAAATCTTTTAGGAAATTGGGGTTGGACGACAGACACTCAAGCATATTCCCTCAAAACCGATGGAAAGTTTTCATACTGTATCCCGCTTAGACTCTTGCTTGGTTTTGCCGAAGGTTACAAGCACATAATTTTAAACGTTAAACAAGAGCTGATTTTGCTAAGAGCCTCCAACGATAAAAACACAATTCTTCAGACAACAGCCGATAAGTATAATATAAAAGTGAAGATTAATAAAATTGTATGGGGAATGCCGTATATAAAAGTTGTGGATGAAGAGAAAATATCTCTACTAAGGATGACAGAAAGAGATAAAATAATTTCGATTCCTTTTAGACGTTGGCAAATGCATGAATACCCAATTCTTCCGAAAACAAAATTCCAAACCTGGACGGTGAAAACATCTTCTATGATGGAAAAACCTCGTAATGTAATAATTGGTTTTCAAATAAACAAGAAGAATGATTCGACCAGCAACGCTTCACACTTTGATTTCTGTTCTATAGAAAATATTAAACTATACTTAAATTCAAATTACTATCCCTATGATAATATTAACGGAAACATAGCTGTTTTATACGACTACTTTTCAAGATTTCAATCATCCTATTACCATGGATGATTACCAAGATCAACCATTCGTCGATAGAAAAACCTTTATCAATAAAACACCACTTTTCGTCATTGATTGCTCAAACCAGCCAGAAACTTTAAAGACGGGATCGCTCGATGTGAGAGTTGAGATGCAGAGCAGCGCAGACTTTCCAGACCTCACAGCATGCTACTGTCTTATTATTCATGATGCTCTTGTACAATACTTACCTTTGTCAGGAATTGTAAAGAAAATAATGTAAATAAAGAATTTATTTTTTTAATTGATTGTGTATTTATTGGGTAACAAATAACAACACCAAATACAATATATATATATATTTATTAAGTAATAAAAAAATAGAAATAATACAATATTTGTTAGATAAAAAGAATACAATATATATTTGTTAAAAATAATAATGTTAAAAATATATATTTGTTAAAAAAAATGGAAGGAAGGGACGGTGATGTTTACAGATAAAAATTGCCTATACTGATGGTCCCCGTATAAAAATAAATTTGTCGGTGCCGATCGAGATAAGCGTCGGCATGTTCGACATTTTTAATTGTTCTGGGTATACCATAGTAAGAGTATACCCGTAATATGTTTTGAATATATAAAATGTCAAATATTTCTAAAAATTTTGGCATGCATATGTCCGGAATTATGATATCTAACCCCACAGCCGAATCTCTTATATAATTGATCATTTCTTCCAAGCCAAAAAAATTTACAAACGGGCGGTCAAACCCCCGCCGTAAACATCATCGTTACTTCCACTGAAATTATAAATTCTAAAAATATAAAACTACAGGTGGTTAATATTCTCATCATATTAGTCCGCCACCTATGATTGCCCACCGGCATGATTTCTGAAACAAACAAAAAATTAATCGATTAAATAATGTCCATATGCAAGTGTTGTAATTCCATCTTCACATATATATCTTTTATCATCGTCAGCACTTAGAGCTAATTTATTAACAGTAATGGATTGAATATTATGTTTTCTAGATCTAAATAATTTCATATCTTTTCTGAGTTTAACACCCTCAAATAAACATTTTTTATAATCATCAAAACATATTTGTTTTTTTATCACCGGTTTAGTTATTCCTTTTACTTTTTTTTGTCACCTTATCGCTCATAGTCTTGAAGGTATAAAGTTTTGGACGCAAACCCACAAATTCTGTGATTACATCGCTCATGCATTCGTCTTTGAAACATCCTAATCTCTTTTTATTTTCTACGGAATAGTTCTTGTGGTCTGTTGGGTAATCAGACATGTCGAAAAATTCCTTCATTTGTAAAAGATCTTCGTATACGTTTTCTGTAAAGATTTCATAGAAAAACGAATCTGTGTCTAGGTATATTAGATTTACAGTTTTATCTTTATAAAAGTTTTTTATAACTTTATAGTGAAATTCATACATGTGATATTTGCTTAGTTCTAAAACAGAGAAACCAATATATATCGGTTTATTAAATAAAATTGTCTCTTTCCCACATTCGATTGAGCTCAGATTTTCATTGTAAACAATTCTGTTTAGGAAATTTGGTCTTGAAATCAAACGTTTCAACCGCTTCTCGTTATTAACAAGCTCGAGATTCATCCTTTTTCTAATATTTTCAATACTCTTTCCAAACATTGCATTATTTAACAGCTTATAAAAATCGTTTTCAAAATAATTTTTTGCCTCTTTTCTTTTCTGCGTATTAAATGCAATATAAGAAGCAGCCAACAGCTCTGGTTAAATTTTAATATCCTATGTATTTTTTCAACTGTAAGCCCGTTTCTAATAGCCTGTTTAATATTCATATAGTGACAGATGTAACGTTCTTTTGTGTCAAATGTTGTTAAAAGTTTTTCCTGTTTTGATCCGGGTGGTGTCTTACGTTCTGGTAAAAAGGGAAGATCATTATGAGAGTCATGCAAATAAGTTGGATAGTATACATCGCACTCTATTATGTATCCTTTATCACCCTCTTGAATTTCGTTTACATCAAACGTTTTAATTTCGTTGCGACTCAACCATTCAAAAGAATCTTGCGGCATAGGTTTTGACATTGCAAAACCATATAAATTGTTAGCATCTATGTAAAGTAAATAGGTATTTGGTTTTTCCGGATCATATAAAGTGTATGGATTATTAGCCTTAGACCATCTTTTTGAACAGCTTGTTATACCGCCTCTAATTCCCCTCTCTATAAACATATACATATCGTAATCGGTAATCAAGTCTAATTCTATTTTTGTATACTTTAACATTGCGTCAAACGTTAAACTGGGAACCGACAAATAATATGCGGGATCAACGCTATAATTGTCTAAACAAATGTCTCGAAAATTTTCAAATACGCAAATATAAATCACTATATTCACCCAAAGTCTTGCAATTGAAACGCTCCTAAACTCTTTGTGCGTGATTATAATCATCATCGCTCAAGTTCTCGTCCGTAATGCTATTATAAAAATCCTCCTTTTTCGGAAGTTTGGGTTCATCTAATCTGGCCCAAAGAATCATACGGATAAACACCTTTTCTCGTTACAAGTTCTAGATCATTTGTAAAAAATTTTTGTGTGTGAGAAAATCTATCTTTTGGAAGATTATTTGCAAGACGGGCTAAACTATCATTCATAAATCTGAAACTATCTAGAAAACTCAATTTAATCCCGCTTACGGTCTGTTTGGTAAAAGATATATATTTTTCGGAAGTATTTGGAACTACACCAATTTTTTCAGAATCAATACCTAGTTGACGAACAATAAAATGTGAATCATAATTTGAACTACCATGAATGAATATAGGTAAATAGCGTTGATTTTGTCTTTTTAAATTACAATCATTACATATTACATTTCTAAATTTACCAGTGAAATGACAATGATCTCTTACACGTGGATGTAATGCAGTAAAGTCTCTATTACAAGATTCACATTGTGTAGCCAGTTTTACTCTACGTTTTTCATCACGGCTAAGAGGGAATAAATCACCGATAAGATTTGCTATAAAAATTAAATAGTCCATAAATTTAGCGGCCGCATCCACACCTCTATACAAATATGGATCGCAAGGTAAATTGCGTGTAATTGATTCCGGAAGATTTTGCCAAACCAGGTACACACAAAAACTCATTGTTTCGTGGTGACTATCCACTTTTGTAAACTGCGAATCAATTTTATTTGCTTTTTTCAATATACTTTCAAAATCACAATAAGCCAAAATAGGAATTCTAAAACTATGATGAAAATTTGAAAATTTCAAAACCGAATGTTCTTTTGGCATAACACACTTTACCGGTTTATTATCGCGACAATCTTTTTTATGTGTTTTTAATTTTTTACGCGAATCCTTACCCTGATAGCCGACGAAACAACGTTTACAAAATATCATTTTCTCTTTATGTTTAGTAATCTGGCTACCCACCAATTTTGAAAAATTCTTAATATAACAATAATGATTAGAAATTAACAACAAGTCAAAATGGGGTTTTCTCTGTTTATTAGATATCCTTAAGGGATAAATTGTTTTTTTCCCATGTACTCCATAAACGTTTACACTAACACCAATATTTTGTTTTTCAAAAACTTCTATTTGTTTTAATTTTACAGGAAAAGTAAGTCCATTAAAGTTAAACAAATCACTCAATTCTTGATATCTTTTATTCACTCTTTCTACATGTTCTCCCAAAACATAACGAGATAGGATTGCCCATTGAAAACATTTTTCGTACCGCACTTTTAACAGCAATAAATTTTGGTAAAGGTACATACGAACTTCCTCCAGGCGGGTTACATTTGCTAAATCTTAAGAGAAGCCCATCTACAGAGAGTAAAGTCCATCCGCTCCCCTTTCCCTGATATTCATATTCCTCCAAACAAATTTTCATAAACATTTCCTCTAACAGTTCGCCAATTGATGAATCGTGGAAAATTGGAATATTAACGGTTTTAAAAGCTCTATTCTCCACACCCATATCAGCTAACATTGGTTTAGTATAAGTACATTCTACAATAATGTTAAATTTTAAAGGAGTATCATATTCTATTAACATATTTTCAATAAGGCGTCTAATTTTTTCATCGTTTCCAACTAAAAAAGTGCAGACATCCTTAAATGCTGTATTATTGTTTTTTAAAAAATAAGTTTTTAAAATACCTCTAAAAGCGTTTTCTATTTCTATAAACTCGTCTCCGTCACACCGCAGTCCCAATCTATATTCGTTTTTATTTAAAGCCATTTTTTGATTTAGTATCAATAGATTCAATTTTAACGTTCTTAATCTTTAAAACTTTTTCACAAACATTTGCTAGAATATTATTAATAGCGTTATAAATTGATTCATCTTTTTCGTTTAGTATAAAATAACCCTTTTATTAACCTTTTGCCAAAAATTCTTTTCGCTTGTACAATCTTTCAAATCTTTTATTTCGGTTATTTCAATTTTAACAAGATGGGTACCAGTCTCGCCGGGTGTTATAATTCTTTTCCTAGTGTTTCCCGAATGATACAGAA
>JAGFPH010007750.1:6675-20131 GCA_018207615.1 Philaenus spumarius | reverse complement strand
TACCTGGCTTTTTGGAATGTCCTTGACGTGGTCACTCATGATTGGTTAGAATAGAATATGGTTTTATTCTTTTTGTTTTGGTTTTACATTTTCTTACAATTTGGTTCAAAAGAATAATCCCTACATGGGCTTACGCCTGTGTGTAGGTAATGAGTTGAGTGCCCAAATGCAATGCGATCTAAACTATCATTCCAGACATGTTAATATATTTTATAGTCATAATTATTTTATAAAGACTTATTTATATTGTTGTTCTGGTGGTGGCAGTGTAGTAGTTATTGAGATAAAACGCCAATAGACTATCACATACCACAAGAACACACACACAAGAACAAGATAAGAAGAGGAGAATAATAATAATAACCATTTATACCCAAGCATACATCTATAGATTATCATACAATCAAACTCATTCCACAAATATATATACTTACACTTAATCATCCATTGCAATACACTAGCATGCGAATACATCCCAGCACTTTGTACACTCATAAATATTAGTATAGAGTTTTCGCCTTATATAAAAAAAAACAAAAAACAAAAACACAGCAATATTAATATAAATAAATAAATCCACTCACCCTCGTGTAAAATGCATATACAACGTGACACATACACTCCTGTATAATTATCTCAATTATAAATTTATACCAAACATTCTTATACCTAAACACATACACTTTCATCTCAGACAATCTTACTTGTATCATACATTCCCATCTTGGTATATACACTCACTTATATTCTAATTATCTACAATTATACACCGACCTGAGGAGGTTTTCAGACTCATCCCTACCAATGTTAAGCAGCCATTGTGTCACGTGTTTCTTATATGTGTCTATTTGAAGCAATTCCGTGTCTCTCAGCTTCAGTGGTACATTCCGATACAACACCTGAGCCACATATTGCGCACTTAGTTCTGACCTTTTATTGCGTAAACGAGATGTAGCAATCCCGAATCTTACAGCATTTCTCGTGCTGTACGTATGCCTTAAATTTGTAAATAACTTACTTTTATTCTTAAATATATGCAATAGAATAGATTTAATATAAAGTTGTCTTATATCTAGCACTTGGATATTTTTAAATAGCATTTCAGTTGGATACATTCGAGACTTATTCATCATTGCTTTTAGAACAGCTTTTTGCGCAACTAGTATGCGCTCAATCTGAATTTTAACAGCACCTCCCCATGCAATAATACCAAACTGTAAAATTGATTGCACATACGCGTAGTACGCTTGTTTTAACTCGCTTTCATTCAAAATGCCAGCAAACCGTCTAAACACATATGTCAGTTTACGAACTTTACCTTTAATAAAAGAGATATGCTCATTCCACTTTAATCGATCGCCAAACATAACTCCAAGATATTTATATTTGTCGACTCTTTCGAGCCGATCACAGCCGCAATGATCACTGATTATGTCACCGCACGAGTGCAAAACCAATTCTCTATTAATATGTTCCCGATTGTTCTCCCTTATTGAAAACGTCATATACTTTGTTTTACGGACATTAAGAGTTAGTGCATTATGATCGAACCAACATTTTATTGTTGACAAATCGCAAGTAGCCTGGGAATAAACTTCATTCCAGGATTCCCCTTTGAACAAAATGGATGCATCGTCAGCAAATAGAAATAAGTTCCCCTGCATATTTATTTTTGAAATATTATTTATATATATAAGGAACAAAATAGGCCCTAATGTACTACCCTGTATCACACCAAAATCTACCGGACACGGATCACTAGTAACGCCGCAAATAGACACTACTTGATTTCTATGGTTTAAGTAACTACTGAACCACTTTAGAGCATTCCCTCTTATACCAATACAACTCATTTTATTAAGTAATTTTGACCTATCAATAGAATCAAAAGCTTTAGCCAAGTCAAGAAATGCCACCAATACCCTGTCTTTGGCTGCCAATGACTGATTGATCACATTCGTTAGATCAAACAATGCATCTGAAATATTTCTTCCACTCCTGAATCCGTACTGCTGCTCACACAAGATATTGTTACTTTCCAAATATTTTGACAACTGCTCTTTGACTAACTTATCAAGAATTTTGGAACACACATTGAGCAGTGAGATTGGTCTATAATTACTTATATTTTCTTTACAGTCAGATTTATAAATAGGAATGACTTTAGCGATTTTAAAAACCGCTGGATAGATTGAGGATCAAAAACTAGAATTTATTATATGAGTTAAGGGTCGAATTAAAACTTGCAAGTTCTCTTTTAAAAACCTGGCATGAACTCCATCTGTACCAGGAGCGGAAGCTCCCCGAATCTGAGAGACACAGCGCCAAACGTCCGTCTCAGTAACACTGTTAAGTTGGAAGTCTATGTCAGTCGGAAGTCCATATTGCGTGTCGTCAACCACTGGATGCCCGACAGGTTGGATGGCTTGTGCAAGATTTATTCCTACGTTTGAAAAATGAGTATTAAATGTGTTGGAAACATTTTTAATTGACTCCTCAGAAAGAGAACTGTTAGACCTTAAAAATTTATGTACAGGAAAAACTTCTTTTTTTAAACATTTTCCTCCGAGTTTATTTAACGTTTCCCATAAAATTTTCGGATTTTTACTACAGTTGTTCAATTTGTTCCTATAATATTCTCTCTTAACGGATTTTATTAACACTATGAGTTTATTTCTATAATTCTTAAAATGATTACGTAAGTTTTGATTAAACGGTTGCTTTTTAAGGATTTTACTTAGCTTATCTCTTTGCCTAATAGATTTAATAATACCAGTCGTGATCCATGGTTTTAATTTTTTTAAGCGGGATGAGAATTACGGTTTTACTTTCTTGGATTGGGTTATTAAGTTTAAAACAATAGCCATAAACCTGTCTGCACATCGGTCAGCGTCCGAATCATCCAAAATCTCAGACTAATCCTGAGCCCGCGTCAGTAGGGCTAAATGCCGATAATCTATATATGATCCCGCACCTTTAATATCAGCACCCAAACCATAGACAATGGGATCAGGAGGGCCGAGCGAGAGTTCCACACATACAGCGTAATGGTCAGTTATACAAGTCTGAATCACCCCCGTCCGTACCCTCTATAGTCCGTATGTTTCACAAATATATGATCAATAATCGATTCAGTATTATCAGTAACTCTAGTAGGTTTGTCAATACCACACACAAAACCGGCCTCATACAAACAATCTAAATATCTGTCTGCATGTCGGTCGGTTCCCCCTCCCCTCACCAATGTTACAGTTGATATCTCCTATCAGTACGCATACTTTATCCCCGGTTGTTCTGCTTCCATAATAAGCTTGCAATCCCTCAATAAACAATTCCATATTACTATCATGGGTTCTATAAATAGCCAAAACACTAACCAACTTCCCATTGTACAAAACGTCAATATTCAGCCCATAGACTCCATTAACATTTACCTCTACTGATTTGACTTCTAATCTTTTCCTTAAATAAACAACCACCCCGTCATTCTTATTCCTTCTATTTGTAGTAGTCACAATGTCATAACCTTCTAGATTGATTAAGTCAATGTCCTCATTCAACCACGCCTCCCCAAGCACAATCATATCAAACTCTTCATCCATATCTTGCAGTAAACATAAAACTTGTTCCACATTTTTACAGTAACTTCTAACATTTATATGAAAGATAGATAGGTAATTGTTTTTATTACCAGAAAATGATTTACAAAACTCCCGATTGAAACCTTCACTACCACCACATTCTATACATTGTATTTTATTAAAGCGCTCTAATACTGCTGCATTGTTTGGTTCCATATTTATAAATTATTCTAACAATAAGTGAAAAATAAGTTATATCAGTTGTAAAAATAAAAAAATAAAAAATTTGTAAACAAAAGTAAATTTAGAAAAAACAAGAAAGGTAAAGGTTTTAATAATTTATAGATAAAGTGAGAAAATTAGAAAGATAAACCATGCCGGTACTTGCCCGCATTAAGAAAGTTTCCGCAGAGGCCTACAACACTCAACTCATTGTTTACATCATGTTTTTACTTTACAGATTCTATTATTAAACAAAACATAAATCAGAAAGCAACATAAACACTATTGAGATAGTGATATTGTTCACCTATCAAATTATATATTGTCAGTACATAGAGTTTAGAAAATAACATTACATAGAACGATTGCCGGAGTACAAATTGAAATAAAAATAATAAGAACTGTTATCCTAATTAAAAAGAAAGAAAATTTATTTAACTCAAAGAATTGGCCAAAATAACTACAGCATACGTAATATGCAAACAAATGATTAAATTCAATCTAAAAGTTAAAGATTTAATTATACATAATTAGATATTCAGATATAATTTACCATCTCAACTTTATTGTGAGGTATCCTAAGATTGGGAATAACACCAACATTGATATAGGAAAAATTATCTCGTACAAAAAATTTCCCCTCAATAAAACTAAATTTAATCTAATTGATAAATTAGATAATAGATATTATACTTGATCGACTTTAAGGTATCATTCACACATCCAAAAACTAAACATGTCTCTTAAGTTTGGAAAGATAAACTAAATTTACTAGTATAGATTGCCGGGATACTCCTCAATAAGTACGTAATAAGACCAAAATCCAAATGATGATTAAATAATAAATAATACACTTGTTTAGCCTTAGGTAACATTTCCATCATTTAGTTATGCTGAGAATTATCCCTATAAACTATAAAATAAATCAAACACACCCATCAATAGCCAAAAGATTAAGTTCAAATATTAATAATACTTTTTCTCTGACCATGTATCTTAAGTTTGGAAAAATAAACTGAAATTTACCCAGAAAAAAATTACAGTGATACCCCTTGATAAAGTACGCTATAAGACTATAATTTAATGATAGTCAATTACTAAATATTATATTTGTTTAGATTTAAGAAAAAATTATAACAATAGGCCATATTGAGAAGTATCCCTATAAACTATAAACAACAACTTAAACCTACCTATCAGTAAGCCAAAAGCTGTAGTTCATATTATAATAATGCTTATGCTCTGAGCTTAACAATTAATTATAATTATATAGGATATGTAAATGGAAAAAAAACAATTAAAATTATAAAATAAAATAAAAAATAAAACTCTCCTAATAAACGTAACTAAGAATTAACCAATTACAATAATTCAAATTAATTGTTTACATACTTCAGGTCGTTCTCACTTATTAGACAAAATCATTAAGGTCCAGTTCGTCTCTAATCCACACTGCTCTACCACCCTCTTCCTTTCTTACGAGAACTGTCCCATTCCTGGACCATGCAAAGGCGATCTTCTGTGCTTTCTTCAACTTCCGAACTTCAGCCATCAAATATTTGTTATGTGGAGATAAATGTTCATTTATAAAAATGAAGCCTGGATTAAGACTCCGATCCAAATCTGTAATATTTAAGACTCCCTTTGTTTTTTTCGCCGCCAACCATTCATCCCTTGAGGAGATCGACGTAAATCTTACTATTATTAACGGATTAACTTTTGATGGCACTCTATGTGCAATAGAAATGTCACTTCTTACATATTTGATATTCAGTAAATTCGCTAGTTTTTCCAGCACACAATACACATTTTCTTGCGGGGTCACAGGTATTCCGGCAATCTCGATATTATTTTTGCGCGAGTATTGCTGCAGTTCCCTAATTTCTGCTCTTAGAATTACGTTTTCCTTCGCCAAACTTGATCTATCTAAGGTGGGGAAAGGAGGAGTATTGGTCTGTTTAGTTTATGTTTCATACTTGTTAGGTTTAGTTTAGATTTAGAACCCTCCGATGATGGTAACTTGGTTACTGAAATGTACATCAGGGAACTAGAATAGCTATATCAATAAATGTGTTTCATTTTATTTTTGTAGTTTTATTCACCGAACTTGTGGTTGGGGCTTCAGTGTTTCTTATTGTTTAAATTCACCACAGTACTCATTGAACATCTACAACTAATATATATTTATAACCTTTATTGATTTTAGAAAATGGTAACATCTCTACAAGATCTGCTTGAAAAAGATCATGCAAACCTTTAAGTTCAACATAACGGGTAGAAAAATTTCTACGAACCTGTTTGTGTAATTCATTAGCTATTTTATTTCTTACATTCATTTTTTAAAACATTAATAATTCTTAACTATTTTACAATAAGGTGCTGCTTTTTTATGCTCTTGTTTTGGACAATCCTCCTCCTGCCACCGGTCGAGTGTAACTCCACACTCAAGACAGCTGGTTGCATCTCCTTGTCCCGTATAATAGAATCCAGTATCAACCATTTCATCCATTTTTGGAAAGGGTTTTGGCCAATGAAGAAACGTTTCTCTCATCAAGTCTTCAGTTTCAATAACGATTGTTTTAAATTCTCCGTATTTGTGTAAATTTAGTGAAATATTTTTGTTTTGGTCACAATTTGGATTTGAAATCTTATGTAAAAAATTTATATGTCTAATTGTTAAACTTTCTGTGGATTCCCAACCACAACCACAACACACAATATTATCAAACATTTTTGTACGGTAAAAACCTGATTTTATAAGATCTTTTTTTGAACAATTAAATATATTATTAGTCCAACAGCCTGTAACATCCTCCCCTGAATCGGACATCTCTCTTACTTGACAGCGGATCGGCAATAGAAACAATCTGTCTTCTTCAACGGAAATGATATACCATCAAACGAAAACCGGTGTTCTCTGCATATAAAACAATTTAACACGTCAGAATCTTTTTTTAAATGTTCTGGTAGTCTGTCGTAAATATTTTCTATATTTTCGTGATGTTGTAATAAAAACTGTTTAGGCAGATATTTGACTAATTCTTGTTGCATATCCTTATATCCTTTAACACAACATTCTTTGATTGCTAAATTAACAGCACAAATTCTATCTTGAACCAAATGTTCCAATTTCCACCAGTCAAGTAGCACACACGCATTTACATACGCACAATTTTTAGAGCTATGCTCAAACATACATGGTTTACAAGCTATAGCACAAAATTGTTTCTTTAAGACAGTTAAATTTGGACAGTTTAAATCATCTAAATTAACAATTTTCACATTGAATTCACTTAACAAATCAGTTAAAAATTTTTGTTTTTCGCAACCTTTTACATAAACAGTACCACTAATATTAATCTGTCTAAATATTTGTTTCAACTCACAATACGGTTTAACACCCGAGTCCCAACGGAGTCCGTGATAATATTTTTCCAGCCAAATCACTTGTTTTTGCAAATCTTTATGCAGTTGGTTAAAGTTGAACGGTGGTTGAAACAACTGAAATTCATACACTTGCTCATCTGTTGACACTATGGCTAACTCTTTAATAATGAAACTATTATTGTTGTTTTTAAAACCTTGAAAATCGATAATGAACTCCATTATTTAGATTTCTTGCTCGGTGACTGCAACGTAAAACCTTTTAGTTGATTGGTTGCTGCTCTGATCGATTCTTCGTTTAAACGACGTTCTTCTCTTGCACGATCCGCTGCCAATCTTATCCAACAAATACCGCTTCTTGCTTCTCTATGTTCGGAGTCAGTACTAACTTGATAAACAGTATTCAAATCTTCTCGAAAATGTACTCTACGAGAGTTGTCGGCCATGGCTTTTATACCTCCGGCCACTTGTGCGCATCACCTTTAAGTAACCTTGTACGTGAAACCTTGAACGTGTTAGAATGTGATCGGATGTACGTGAGACCTTGAACGTGTTAGAATGTGGATTCGAAAGTGACCGATGCAGCCATGAACGTGACCGGATGTGCGTGCGACTTTGTACGTGAGACCTTGAACGTGTTAGAATGAAGCCGGTGAACGTGACCGGATGTGACTTTGTACGTGAGACCTTGAACGTGTTAGAATGTAGCCGGTGAACGTGACCGGATGCGGCCTTGTACGTGAGGCCTTGAACGTGCCCGGTGTACCTGAGACCTTGAACATGACCGGGAGTAACCTTTGGACGTAACCGGATGTGACCTTGTACGTGACAGAATGTGACCTAGTTACGTGATGCCCATATATGGTGATATGCCCATATATGGAATGTGACCTAGTTACGTGACCGGATGTGATCTAATTACGTGATGCCCATATATGGTGTTATGCCCATATATGGAATGTGATGACTCATTTTTGTCCTGGAAGCCCCATTTCCTTACTACTCATATGATCTGTAAGGAAAGTTATAACTACTTTGAGGAACCCATCTGTCATTTAACACTTTTAACTTTTCATTGTCCGTCAATTTTATTTTGTTTTTAAACAAAGCAATGTCTAAATTATTTTGACTTACATTTGCCTTTGGAGTACTGCTTACGGTAGTTACTGAGACATCCTTCAACATAAAATTAGGCTGTTCTTGTAGGTAGGCTCCTTACTTGCTGAAATATTGCTACATTCACCCACCACATCACTATGATCACTAGCCTCATTTTTATGGTATTTCAACGGTTTAAAATAGTTTTGTATTTTTCTTTTATCACCCATTACTAATAAATGATCTAATTTGTCAGACTAAAAACTTGACAACACTCGCTCACTGGCTTTAACATACACTGAAGGCCTACTGCAGTACGACTGCCAACTAGAAAACTAACAGCACGTAGTCACTGTGAGGCAGGGCGGGATGGGGGTGGGAGGCAACACAGCAGGGCAGGCAGTGGTTGTACTGTCTGTATACGTAGACCTAAATACTTTTTACTAAACGCTTGCACTCTTTGATTCAATCTAGGTTTGACATTTATTATATTTAAAAAAGTGAAAAATTAATATAGCTAACCCAAGGTCCATGGGGGGGCTTCAGCTGAACCCCCCCTCCCTGGGTGCGCCACTGTGTGGTTTCTAGTTAGTTAAAAATATAATTCACTACTCAAACAATGATCTAAATAAACGACAAGTGCTAATAAATGATATTTTGACAACATCAATTTGATATACTTTAAATGTATAACTTACTAATATTTTTGTAATTTGGTCTAATGAGTACCTTTATAAAATAATATTTTTTGTAAGTAAAATACAAATTGTTCTCTTATTATAACATATGTAATAAATTTCTTAAACCCTGATCACTGTGTTACCCCAGTATCAACCAGGTTTTGATAAATTGTTGTAAAAGTTTGTAAAACATTGCAAGCCAGATAAACTGTTCATACCTCGTCAGCTTATAAGTGAGCAAACCACCGTTTGCTTTACTTCCGCCCTCCTTACTTTGACCAACTTTTTGACAGTAAAAATAAAGACATTCATGCAGAGGCGGGTTTGATATGGAATACGCCCAGGAAAACGGATGTCTGCTAGAAATTTTTTGAAAATTCGGGTGATTAGAACGTGTATTTAGCTTTTTCAAAAAGGTGATTTGCACAGAACATATATAGCCTAGTCAACGAATGCCCAAAAGAGCTGATCCCTCGGATGGTGGGAGGGATGAGATATTGGGCTGCACATTCGCCACAGACTTGACGATTGTGACGTAGCAATATTTGTTGAGTGAATTTCCTTTCTTCGGGGCACCGTACCACCGGAGGAAACAATTATTGCCCTGCTCTGGAATCTGCTTATAAGGGGCTGAAAGATTGTTAAAGACTTCAGAAGCATATGCTACATCTGCATGCTTCTTGAACAGTTTGGCAAATTTGGGGATTAGGACAATCAGAAGGACTATGAGGTCTGTGTCCTCTCCAATGACGACTTGTGAATCTGTTGCCTTATCAATGGCTGTTTCAAAAACAGGTTCCTGTTTCATCACATAAGCTGCAATTCTTTTGGCTCACCTATAATGTTTTCTGCATGTGGAATGAACTTTAAGAGTGTAAAACCAATAAGGTTGGAGCTTTTTCCATCATTTCTTTGTAAAGTGGCTCTTATCAGGGAAGCTATTAATTTTTCACTCATACAGGACACTTTCCCACCACTTTCGTACAAGTTCTCGGCACAAACAAAGTACGTTTGCGTCGACATTGCGATATAATAATAATAACAATAAAATATACCGCATATAATACTAATAAAATATACCGGATATAATAATAATAAAATATAAAGGCAAAAATCACAATAATTCGACTTCCTACGGACGTATGACGTTATATAAACTAACTCAACTAAAGCGAGAAACAAAACATTTTTCCGACGACATAGCGACATATAGTAATAATAAAATTAAAATAATATACCGAGGCGAAATACACAATAATTTGTCTTTCTACAAACGAGATAAGAACTGAAGAGAGCTCACGAGAGTAGACCGCATGGGGAACAAATAATAAAGTATTCCAATGCGAAGAAATGTTTTTTTCGAGAGCGTATATCTCACTAACGGTTACAGATAGCAAAAATACTAGGTATATAAAATGTAGAAAAATTTGTCACGTTTGTACACCTTGTTATTATGATTAATTAGGAGTTTGGAATGAAACTAGTTGTTAGTTGTAAAGCTTGGCCGCTGTAGGTCATGGAAACGAGTAGACATCTTGACTCTTACTTGATCGGAACGGAACAGGTTGCAAAGGCTTATGGGTATAGATAGGAACGGCCAATAGCGTTTTAATGCCATCTAAATCTTCCAATATCTTACAATTCCTCCCTTCTTATTTTTTTGTTTACATTCAAGACAAAAACTAAAACTAATGTTTTAACAATACAAAATTATGATTGTTAATTTACATGACCTTACATTTTAAAATTTACCTTAAATTTACATGACCTTTGGTTTAGGCCTAACTTGTTTTAAATTAAACCTAATTACCACAGCACAATGAAAACATTATAATAATTAAATCAAATCAAATTAACAATTTTTCCTGTAACATTAAAATTAAAATAACTTGACATTTAACTACTTTGTCATATAACACTTGAAAACATTTTTTTTAATTCATTCTATAACATAATGATAAAACTAAGAAAATAAGAAAATTATTGAAACTTTTTATTTGGTTTTCTTATACGTAAAGGATATCTTCTCTCTAAATGAGGTGAGATAGATGTTTTAGATAAGCTTGGTCTTTTAACTAGAGTGGAAGGTGATGGATTTAACATAACATCCTGTATCCCTTCTCTCTCTGTGTGTGTATTATGACCCATTTCCCCTTCATCCACATCAGGAACTGAGTGCTTTTCAATTTCCTGAGTTGGAGACTTAAATAATTTAGTTGGAGTCATATGTTTCCCAGGAATTGTCATTTCCCTTTGTGAAGTTATTATCACATCTTGCTCAGTTGACAGTTGTGGATCTATAAAAGAGTCCACAGCAATCATCTGATCGATGTGTCTTTTCCAAATAATACCTGAGTGTAATTGAACTAAATAAGTAACATTACTCAATTTTTTAATAATTTTACCCTCAATCCATTTTTTACTTTGAGATCTGTAATCTTTTACTAAAACAGGTTGGTTAGGAAACATATGTCTCGTCTTACTACCTCTAGCATTTTCAATTTGTTTTGCTTGGTTTTGTTGAATAATTTCTATTAATTTTGGACGTATTAAATCTAATCTAGTTTTAAGAGATCTATTGAACATGAGTTTTGCAGGTGTTTCGTTGGTCGTTGCATGTATTGAATTTCTGTAATTAAATAAAAATCTACTTAAGGCAATGTCCAAATTAATATTTTCATGAAGTGCGCATTTAAGTTTAGTTTTAACCATTTTTACAGCATTCTCCGCCAAACCATTAGTAGAAGGATGGTAAGGTGGAATTAATGAATGTTTTATTCTGTTCATTAATAAAAATGTCTTGAATTCGTGTGACTTAAATGGTGGTCCATTATCGGAAACAATTAAATCTACTAAACCAAATCTAGCAAATAAATCTCTCAAATGAGAAATAGTAAATTTAGCAACTGTAGAAGGTACTTCAAAAACTTCTATCCATTTTGTAAAAGCATCTTTGACAATTAAAAATAATTTAGACTTGAAAGGACCAAAAAAATCTATGTGAACTCTAGACCAAGGTCTATCAGGATAATTCCATACATGTAACATACTTTTAGGTGGATTGTTTCTTTCTAATAAACAAGGCGTACAACTACCTGTAATGTGCTCTATATCTAAATCAATTAAAGGCCACCAGATATAAGATCTGGCTAACGCTTTCATCTTGACAGCTCCAAGATGACTAGAATGTAACTCTTTTAACATTGATTGTCTAAATTTTTCTGGTATAACTACACAATGTCCCCACTTAAGTATACCTTGTTCTACAGTTAGTTCATTTTTTCTAACAAAATAAGGCGTTAAAGAGTTGTCTTTTTCATTAGGCCAACCATACAATACATGATTTATAATTCGTTTAAGAACAGAATCTTTTTCTGACTCATTTTTAATATCTTTAAAACTTAATGGTATTTCATCATCAATAATACATTGCAAATAAGTACCTGTAATACTTGTTTCATTTGAATTTACCATACCTTCATTTATTTCTAAATGCAATCTAGACAAACCATCTGCATTTCCATGGTTGTGTGATTTAATATAACAAATATCAAAACTATAGGAGGATAAAAACAATGCATACCTTTGCAGTCTGCTCGCTGCAAAAGCAGGCAATCCCTTTTTACTCCCAAAAATAGACAATAAAGGTTTATGATCTGTGCATAATACAAATTTTCTACCCCATAGTTATTGATTGAATTTTTTCACTCCACTAACCAAACTTAATCCTTCTTTATCAATCTGTGAATAAGCTAATTCGGCTTTGTTCAGAGTACGAGAACCAAAAGCTATAGGTCTCTCTGTACCATCTGTTCGAATTTGAGATAAAACATAACCTATACCATAGTGAGATGCATCACAAGCTAATTTAAGAGGTAAGGTTGGATTATAATGTGCTAATACCTCGGCTGATGCTAATTTAGCTTTAATTTCATTAAAAGATTTTACACAAGATTTATCAAATTTAAAATCGTTGTCCTTTTTTAATAAATTGTATAAAGGACCTAGGAGTGTAGACATATTTCGGATAAATTTACCATAGTAATTTACTAATCCAAGAAATCCTTTTAATTGAGATACATTTTTAGGTTGTGGTGCCTCTAGTATAGCTTTTGTTTTACTCTGTGTGGGTTTTAACCCGTCCTTACTGATTATAAAACCTAGATATTCTAAATTTTCACAAAAGAAATTACATTTCTGTTTTTCGACAGTTAACCCTTTTTCTACAAACTTGCTTAATTCTATTTAAGTGTTTTTCTGTGTTTGATCCTGTAATTACAATATCATCTAAGAAAACTCCTACCCCTGGAATGTTTTGTAAAGTTTGTTCCATCATCCTTTGAAAAATGCCTGGACTGGAAGCAATTCCATATGGTATTCTATTATAAACAAATAACCCTTTATGTGTGCTTATAGTACAATATTTCTTTGATTTTTCATCCAAAGCAATTTGTTGATATGCCTGGCTTAAATCTAGCTTACTAAATGTTT